>JAJOOO010036368.1:0-11871 GCA_029582685.1 Solanum piurae
AAATATTTTAATAAAAAAATTAAATTACATTGACAAAAATTTATTAGTATTCCACTTAATTAAAATATAATTTCTCCTATGGAACTAAACATTCCACGAGGCAAAATTATGTTAATTTCCAAGAAAGTAGTATTTGCAATCATTCTCAGTGTGGCCATGTCTCACTTTGTGGGACGACTTCCGCACAAATATGGTCAATAATATATTTCGTTCGGTTCATTTTAATTATCGTGCAAATAAAATAATTAATTTTAAATAATTATTATTTTAAAAAATAAAAGATAATTAAGTATTTATTTTCATATTAATCTTTTACCCAATAAATGAAATGAAAGGAAAAAACTACCATGGTGAAAAAGAGAGTAGTACTAAATTAAAATAAAAAATTAATTAACCAAATTATGTTTTAATTTTTTCTTAAGAAGCGTGCGAAGAACAACAAGATAAGAAAAATGGATGGAAGAAAGTATTAACCCCTCCCCCCACCCCCGCAACCCACCATTTCATATTATTTGATCCCGATTGACTTGATACATATTTTAACAAAACTTTGATTAGATGTGTATATCATCAAACTATCTTTAATTACTAATGATGGTATGGGTTAATTTAATCTAATTATCTTTAATTTAATTACTAATAATAAGACTTACTTACTTAATTACCTTTTTAGTTTATAATTTTTTTAAAATATATGTAAAAAATATGACAAGTAAAATGAATAAGTCGAGTCTCTAAATATATATTATTGAAAATCAAAAGCTAAAAAGAAAGACTAACAAGCTTGACTATTTAACATTTGTTTGAATAAATAGAGCATAGTAACGTTAAGAAAAGGTAATAGTACCACCTTGAAATAGACATGTCTTGGTCATGGTCTCCCAACTACAATTCCTCCACTTTAAATCTAACAACTTTAGGGGGACCATTACTACATATATATACATTGCGTATGACTAAATTAATAGTGTGTAACATCATAGAGGACGGGTTGATTAGTACAGATCATATAAATAAGGACCGACAAGTTTTTAGACGGATACATTTTTGAAGAACAAATATACATGATATTTTAAGCGAATTCTACTGTAAAATGAAAGTGAAAAGTGAAATTTTATAAGACATAATATAAGTTCATAATATGTTATGAGTTCTTTTAGATTCGATGATGACATAGTCCCGACAACAAATTCATGAAGCATATGTGTAAAAAGTGAAAATATGTGTTATGGGTTTCAATAGTGACAAATATGATAAACCTTAACAATCATGGTAGATAATAAAGTAGGGCTGACAAATATTAAGGTCGACAAGTTCTTGAAAAAGAAGTGCACAACTACACATCATATCTTCGGTGAATCTCAAGCATAATTAGACAAGTGAAAATACAATATTCAATTAATATTTCAGCTTTGAAGGTTATCCAGCTATGACCTCGTATTTATCACAATTAAAGCTCATGATAATAATAATTTAATTTAGTATAAATATAAGCTAATAAAATGTTATATCAATCTATATTTATGTCAATTTGTACATTACTTATTCAAAAAGGAATACCTAAAGACCATAATTGAAATTTTCTTAAAAGAAAATAACATGGCACCTGCCAATTGATAAGGTAGATGTAGTAACTTTAGAAGATTTTCTACGAAATTGGTGCCTTTTCTTTTGTCCAACTTCAAATTTGTGCCTTTTTTTTCAATTCCACTCAATCTGTTTTTCGGAGTCTGATTAATCCGGATTCACGCCACATGAGGTTTCATGTGAGAGAAATCGCTCTCTATCAAGAATTTTTTCATACCTAAGAATCAAACTTAAAACTTCTGATTAATCAAAAAATAATTAGCCTTATCTACTGAGCCATATCCTTCGATTTTGCAATTTTTGTCAACATGAACTATGAGGGTTCAAATTTGGTAGATAATGTTGGTTAAAATGTGGGCTAGCTTTTCTGAATAAATGATGTCTTCTTTCAAATCCTAAACTCATTATTACACCAAAAAGCCAAAAATTTCCAACTTCAGACTTTGGAAAATTTTAGCTAAGACCAAAGCACTAAATATCAAGAATGCTATATGCATGACCAAAGTAATATTCAGATTTTTCAATATTAATGGATCTGTCAACTTATAAAATCTTTTTTTTTCCTATCACATAATTATTAAGTTCTACAACTTGAGTATAAATTACAAGAGCTTAATTGAACTGTTCCAAGTCGGCAACGTTATTTAGAACCGAAAATGTTGAAAAATATTGAGAATTTTATCTACTAAAAATATGTATGTATACGAGTTCAGACCCTATATATATAAAGAAATTCACTAAATATTTATAAATATTATATTTTTGTAAACTCGATGATATTATATTTATTTGAAATTGTCATAAAATAATAAATTTTAAATCTCAAACAACTAGAAATTGACGTACGGGCTCAACCCAAATCAGTTGCTTTAATTCAAATTTCGTATTTGTATTAATAAATTTATTAAATATGTATAAAATTATATTCAAAACCCAATTACTAATACATGATATCTTTATCTTAGAATTTAAAATCAATAAAAATCATGGATGCGCCTCTAAAATCAATATATATATATATATATATATTACTTTAATGAATAAACTAATATCATTCATTTTTCAACGTGGACAAATATCTATTGAGGAAACACAAGTCAAAAGTCATGATTGTCTTGAGATATAACAGTAGAATTTTTATGGAATAAAAAAGGAAATCTACTTAATTTCAACCTAGATCTATTCAATAATTTAATGAAGTTGTTTGGAAACATGTCGTATTTCTGTACAGAAAATTACAATTTCAATAAATGGTTTTTTCATGGATTGTAGTGGCCATTTCACCTATAATGTTTTTCTAGAGCATACATGCAAATTCTTTTTCATATGGATAACGGTGAGATTCGATCTCAGAACCTACTCTGATACCATGTTGTAGTGTGTGATCATCTCATCTAAAAGCTTAAACTATTAGAGATATAACACATTTTACTATTTAATAATACTTTCAACACGGATTACCTCTATTTTTTGTTATTTAAAGGTTAAATTTTAAAAGATGAATGTAATGTGAAATGGAGGAAAAAATATGTTAGAGAAAAAAATTCCTCATTGGTGGTGAAGGAGAGATCCTAAAAGCAGACAGAAGTCGAATATTTCTTCTCTTATTCTTTGAATAAAAGTTTTCAAGAAAAACACATTAAGTGTCTTGTGATATACTTCATTTGTTGAGTTCGCTCAAATTCTGTATTTTGTTAGTATTGTATAACAGTGTTTCATTCTATCCTTGAGAATTAATTCAAACCTTGGCAAGTGTGTGAGGGAATTAAATTTTCTATGGGCTTGGAATGATACTTTCCCTTTCATTAATTTTGTTTGTTTATATTTTGATACAAGTTATGTCTTTTATGACATAATTTGTGGGCTCTGAAATGAACTATGCCTCCATCGGCATTAATTATGTAGGTATTAAGTGGCATAACTTGTTATGTCTTTTAAAGTATAACTTATATTATATTATGATATGAAAATATATACTCATGTTGAAAAAAAAAAAAATGTTATTTTGATTTCTTATGTATTTTTGGCCACTTGTTTTTCTTACTTAAATTCTCAAGGGAAAATTTAAAAATCATTAAATTTAATAGCAAAAATTAAAAATCACCCTAAAATAAGGGTATTTATGCGAATGATCCATTTCAATACGATGATGAGTTGTTTAGGATTCGAAACTAAAACAAAAAGATTCGAAACTACTACATATATATTGCATGCTCCTCGATATAAGGATCAATTAGGATTTTGAAATTATTTTATACAATATTTGATTGGGGAACCCTTCTAACTAAATTTACTTATGATATGTTACAATATGATCAAGGTTTAACTTTCTAAATATTTTTTAAAAATTCTTTATGTGACCTTTTTCGACCGTTCTCAAATTATTCTTTTACCATTCATGTCTAATTCTTTGGTATGAAAACATAACAGATTCAAAAGATTTCTATGAAGTTGTTTTTATATTTCATGGATCGTTAAATAAAAAGAGTTATCTCAATATGACTACTTACTAAATAATTTGCCCATTCAATCAATATAAAATACAGGTAAAAGAGGGGGATATAAACCCGACCTCTTAAAAAAATTAAATAATAAAGCATTATATTTGACAACAAAAAATATGGATGGTAATCGATGTACACTTTCATATGGCCTATACAATATATAACATCAACTAAATTATTTTTGTCATATCTCCTTCTTTATATTTGAAAGTTAGCCTAAGATCAATGGCAGTTCCAAAAAGGATTTTTCAATTTCCAACTTAAAAAAAGTAAAGTCTCAGACATTTTTCTAGTTGCCTATTTTCCTTTCTTCTCTAGAAAGTTGTTGATAAGACAAATAGTAGTTAGTATGTCCACTTGAATATGGTTGAAAATAATATGGTGTCAATTTGAAAGTTATCAAACCAATTTTTTGAAAGTGTAATGACCTGTTTTCGTCGTTATAGAAAAGCCAATGGGGAAATAATTGGGGCCAAAAAACTTTTGAGTAGTGACTTCAAAATTTCTAGCATAGTCTAGATTTGGACGAAATCTGAGTCATGTAAGGTCTAGGGAAATCTAGTAATGAATGGGGGATTAATTATGAATTTGATCACATGAGTGGATAGCTAAGACGTTAAGTAGTATGTACGGCTTTACGAAATCGAATTCGAGCAAATAGAACTCCCGAAATTGATCTTGGCGTGAAAGGGTAGTTTTTGAACGTCAAGGGTTGAAGGTGTGTTGCGAAATGGGAGCTTGAAACTCAAATTTCGACTTTCTGTCTCCGTGCAATCCGTTGGGGCGGGGTTAGTTCCGCCAGGGCGGAGCCACTGTGGCGGGTTGAATCCCGCTCTGGCGGGACAATCGCGACTTATGTCGGGAAAAAACCCCAAAATCGTTATTTTCGGCAAAACTTCGTTCTTGAGAGCTAAGAGACGAACCAGAGCAATTCTTGACAGTTTTCCACGATTTCTAGCGCTGAAGGTAAGATAATTACTCCCATAATCCGTAAGTCGACTCTTAGAACTTAGAATCTTGAGTAATTATCATTGGGGGAGGATTTTGGCCTGAAGTTGATGGTGGAAAATGCCCTAATTAAGTATTGGGATCTTGGATTTGGCCTAGGATTGATAGTTTGATTATTATCCGGGCAAATTAGGCCTTGTTTATTAATCCTTGCATTATTTAACTGTTTTAGACCAAGAACAAGCGGAAAGAATCTAGAAAGGGAAGGCTCAAGTGTCTTAGGAGGATTCAAGCTTGATTTCGAGGTAGGTGATGGTTTGATTTCCTGTTTGTGTGATATATGTTGGTTAATTACTTCATTGTATGCATGCGTGTATGTGAATAGTGAAATGTAAATAGAATCTAATGAAATAATTATGTGCAAACAACTACATTCCATGAACTGTTACTTGACCATGTGACTATATGTACTATTAATTATGGTGTGGTTGTGATTGTGGTTGTGCTGATTGGATCGGGTGTCACGTCCGACACACACATTGGATCGGGTGTCATGTTTCGACACACATATTGGATCGGATGTCACATTTCGACACATATATTGGATCAGGTGTCACGTTCCGACACACTAACAATTTGGGTGTGGGTTCCATGAGAGAACCACTTGTGATTATTATGCTCATGTCTACCTGTCATTAGTATTGGGGAATTATATGTTTCTCCTGAAACGTTAATTGAACTATGTATTCTGTATATGTGTGACTGTGTTGTAATTACATGCCTGTATTTTGCTTACTGGAGTAGCCGTGTGATCCTACCAGTGCACTGTGGTTGTGTGTTGATACTGCACTTGCTCGTTCTTTGTTGCGTACAGGGCATCTTCAGGCGGCTACTGATAGACCTCAGCTAGGGGATAATTGATCGGAGACGGAATTTAAAGGTGAGTCAGTTCTTCCAGGCTACCATGGATTCTTCAGTTATTTAGTCCATTTTTTTCGGACTCAAACTGCTTAGTTAGACTTTTACTTATGTTAGATTCCGGGTTGCACCCCTTTTTCTTAGACTTGTCGTTTGGTAGAATTTTGGTACATTGACTTTCAGGTTCTAGGAGTTGAATTTCTGCAATAGTTATGTTTAGTTGCTTATTTAAGATTTCGGAGTTTATGGGAACTCCATGTTATTTAGTCATTTAAACCTGCTTTTGTATCTTTAAATGCTTAGTTTTTTGTTAAGTTGCTTAGTTGGGTTGTAGTAATGGTTCTCCCACCGGAGGGTTAATGTGGGTGCTAATCACGATGGTCTGGGTCGTGACAAAGTTGGTATTAGAGCCCTAGATTCGTTGATCTCATTGTACCAAAATGAGTCTAGTAGAGTCTTGTGGAATGGTATGGAGACGTCTGTACTTTTCTTTGAGAGGCTATAAGACTTTAGGAAAACTCATTTCTTTTTTCTTTCATGCTATTACTTGAATCCAATTGGTATCTATGTGATACAAATTGGTATCATTTCGTCTTCACTTTATGGTCAGAACTAGAGCAACAGAAGTGGTAACACCAACACTAGCAATAGAGGATGCGTCCTTCCAAATAAGCATGTTTCCCCGAGTCAATATGGGCATGTAAAGACTAGTGACCAACATGATCTTTTATTAAGTTCTTAAAGTCGAAATCCCCATTATTTATGGGTACTGAATCTGAAGATGGTTATGATTTCCTTGTTGATTGTTATGATTTGCTTCATAAGATGGATACAATATCAGTGATGCTTACTTGGTTAAGTCATTAAGTGTGTTACAATTGTGGAGAACATGGACATATGAGGAGGGATTGTCCCATCCGCGCCTGTCTGACTCGTGCAGCAGCAAACCAGAGCAGTGGTACCAACGGGCAGCGATAGTAATGGAAGATGAAGTTCACAATGTGGGCGAGAAGGAAATCAGTGAGGCCGTAGAGGCTGGGGAAATGGTAATGCAAGTAGGGAGCAATATTGGCAAGCAAGGAGGTTTTCCGTCAAGATGGCAGGGCTCAGTTTTATGCCTTTCCGGGTAAGACTGAGGCTGAAGTGTCTGATGCAGTGATCACAAGTACTATTCTTGTCTGTGACCGGATGGCTACTGTTTTGTTTGATCCAGGGTTCTACTTATTCATATGTGTGAGTTCAGTTTGCCTTGGGATTTGATGCGGTTTGTGATAAACTTGATACCCTCATCCATGTTTCTACCCCAGTTGGAGAGTCTGTCAAAGTCACTCATGTGTATCGTGTTTGTCCTGTCTTGTTTATGAGTTTTCAAACTTGGGCTGATTTGATTATTCTGGATATGACTGGTTTTCATATAATCTTAGGCATGACTTGGTTGTCCCCCTATTATGCTCTGATTAATTGTAATGCTAAGTCTGTGAATCTAGAGATCCCGGGTAGAAAAAAGTTAGAGTAGGAAGGGATGTACAAGCCTAAGCCAGCTAAGGTCATATCTTTCGTTCGGGCTAGGAAACTGGTGGGGCAGGGGTGTTTGGCATATTTATCTCATATTCGGGAAGTTGATGGTGAGTCTCTCTCTATTAAGTCTATTCTCGTAGTGTCTGAATTCAAGGAAGTGTTTCCTATCGATTTGCATGGTATGCCTTCGGATAGAGATATAGATTTCTGCATTGACTTGAAATCGGGCACTCGCCCCATCTCCATTCATCCCTATCGCATAGCTCCGACAGAATTGAGAGAGCTTAAACCTGAAATCCAGGAGCTTCTTAATAAAGGTTCCATCCGTCCTAGTGCTTCCCCGTGGGGTGTTCCAATTTTGTTTGTTAAGAAGATGGATGGTAGTATGAAGATGTGCATAGATTATCGACAGTTGAATAGGGTAACCATTCGAAATAAGTATTTGTTTCCTCGGATAGATGATCTCTTTGACCAGTTAAAAGGTGCATCAGTCTTCTCTAAAATTGATCTAAGGTCTGGTTACCATCAGTTAAAGATTAGGCCTGAAGATGTACCAAAGACGGCGTTCAGGAACCGTTATAGGCACTATGAGTTTTTAGTAATGTCATTTGGGTTGACCAATACGTTTGCAGCTTCCATGAGTTTGATGAATGGTGTGTTCAAACCATTTCTGGATTTTTTTTCATCATCTTTATTGACGACATTTTGGTTTATTCGAAGAGTGAGGAAGAGCACGCCGACCATCTTCGCATTGTTTTGGGTGTCCTTGGGAAACAAAAATTGTATGAAATTTTTTCCAAGTGTGAGTTCTGGTTGACTTCAGTTGCCTTGTTGGGGCATGTGGTTTCAAAGGAAGGGGTAATGGTAGATCCTCAAAAGATCAAAGCAGTTAGGAACTGGGTTCGGCCTAGCTCTGTGAAGGAAGTTAGGAGTTTCGTGGGGCTCGCCAGCTACTACCGACGATTTGTGAAAATTTTTGCGTCTATCACCACACATTTAACAAGGCTGATAAAAAAGGAAGTGTCTTTCGAGTGGACCGACAAATGTGAAGAGAGCTTCCAAAAGCTTAAGACCCTTCTGACCACAACACCTATTCTGGCACTGCCGGTGGAAGTTAAAGATTTCATTGTTTATTGTGATGTTTCAAATTTGGGTTTGGGTGCTGTTTTGATGCATGATAAGAATGTCATAGCTTATGCATCGCGACAATTGAAGGTGCATGAGAGGAACTACCCGACGTATGGTTTGGAGTTGGTAGCGGTAGTATTTGCCCGTAAAATATGGCGGCATTACCTTTATGGTGTCAAGTGTGAGGTGTTTACTGACTATTGTAGTTTACAACATATGTTCACTCAAAAGGACCTAATTTTGAGACATCAAAGGTGGATGGAGTTACTTAAGGATTACGATGTCACTATCCAATATCATCCGGGTAAGGCTAACGTGGTGGCAGATTCAAACCTTAGAGTCTAAGTTCATGCAGTTGGGCATTTCAAAGAAAGGTGGGTTGTTAGCCAACATTAAGGTTAGGCCCACATTCATTGAGGAGATCAAGGACAAAAGTTTGAGGATGAACGTGAATAAGCTTAGAAAGAAGACAGTGTTTGTCAAGGCACAAGATATACTCTTGATACGGGTGGAGTGCTCAGTTTTAAGGGAAAATTTTGTGTTCCCCGAGTGGATGACTTGATTGAGAAGATGTTGACAGAATCTCATGGTTTGCAGTATTCCATTCATTCGGGTGTGGCCAATATATAACGAAACTTGAAATGACTTTATTGGTGGCCTGATATGAAGAAATACATAGCTGAGTTTTTGGCTATGTGCCAAAACTGTCAGCAAGTAAAGTATGAGCACCAAAGGCCTGCATGTTTTCTTCAGTGAATGCCAATTCTGGAATGGAGGTGGGAAATAATAGATATGGACTTTGTGGTTGGTCTTCCCAAGAGCTTGGAAAAGTTTGATTCCATTTGGGTGGTGGTTGATAAACTGACTAAATCAACCCATTTCATTCCAGTCAGAGTAGACTATAATGCAAAGCATTTGGTTAAGGTGTTTGTGAAGGAGATAGTAAGGTTGCATGGGGTACCCCTATCTATCATCTCGGACCATAGTCCGCAATTCACATCCAAATTTTAAGGAAAATTGCATGAGAAGTTGGGCACTCAACTCACTTTTAGCACAGCGTTCCATCCACAGATGGACGGGCAGCCAGAGAGGACTATCCAAGTGTTAGAGGACATGTTGAGGGCATGCATGATTGACTTTGAAGGGCATTGGGATAAGTTCCTACCTTTGTGTAAGTTCTCCTATAATAACAGTTACCACTCCAGCATAGACATGGCACCGTTTGAGGCCCTTTATGAGAGGGGATGTAGATCACTCATACAATGGTTTGAGGTTGGAGATGTGAAACCTCCAACCTACTTTCGCGCTTTCGTGGTATTGTTTGATCTGACATAAAAAAAAATTGAAATTTCTAATTTAAAATTATAGTAATTGACAAGTGAAAATATTTAAAAAAATATATAAAAAATTTATAATAAAAAATAAATTTATTTAAATTTAAAATTTGAAAAATATCACATGAATTAAAATAGACGAGACAGAGGAAATGTTAAAGTAGGAAGTTTACCTGTTTCACTACAAGACAAAAGGTATTATGACTACAATGACTCAACATTCGCCACATTTGGTTTCGGTCGGTTGGTACAAAAATTAATAATGTAGGATTGGTAATATATGAATTAATAATGCATAAACTAGTAATGCAGGATTTATTTTTATCAAGTGTTTGATTTATTATTTCTCACCACATCTTGTGTTTGGAGTAAAACTCTATAAAGAAATTTCTTTCTAATTATACCCTTGAATTATTAAGTAATTGAGTCTAGATAATCGTCGGACAATATTATTTTTTATGGTCTTTTAACTAGTTAGGAGAAGAACAATTTTGTTGTCAGATTTGCTAATTTTTCACTTGAATTATATGAAGATAAATAATTGTCATATTAATAAATTGATCACTCACAAAATGTCAATTCTCAATTTAAAAAAGATAAACCATCTGCTTTTAAACTGAAAAGACGGTACATAATAGAGTAATTGAATAAACAATCTACATTTACACATAAAAATTGGAAGTTGTAGTTGTAATATGTATGCAAATTTATAAATTATTCAAAATACAAATAATTAGAAAATCATATATACCAACAAATAATACATTCAATTAAGATCACTAACGTCATGTGGTGATATATTTGCCTTTTTAAGTAGTAATGTTAAACAACTCACATTTGAAATATTGTATTGATTTGTAATTGGATTTATTTAGTAATTAACAAACAACACTTTCTAAATAATTTGTAAGCTAATTTATTTAAATAAATTTACAAATACGAATATAAAACATAAAACCAAGAAAATAAACAAAATATATGGATTAGCTATATATAGGCTCAAATTCCTATCAAATATATGTATAAATCTTTCAAGATACATTAAAGATCTAAAATAAAATAACTAGATTTTATCAAACTAGTATATATTGTCAACACTCAAGAGTGTGTTCGACCATTTAATTAAAAGTGGAAATGTCACTCTCTTTTAATTAAAACGGTTATGTACGTTCTATTCAATGTTGCTTGCATATTATTAGGTACGTTCTATTCAATGTTGCTTGCATATTATTAGGTACGTTCTATTCAATGTTGCTTGCATATTATTAGGTACGTTCTATTCAATGTTGCTTGCATATTATTTAGTGTTAAACCACAACTTTAAAAAACTAAGTGATGTTGCTTAATTCTTCTTCATTTTCTTGAAAGTCAGGCCAATGTGTCTCCAAATTTAGTTTCTTAGTTCAATAGTAGTGTCGTGAAGATTAGTTTTTCAATTTCAATTTTAGGTCTTTTTCGTTTAGAATTTTTATAAAAAATTTAGCGGTATATATATATATATATATATATATAAGGGTGACAATATCAGTCCATATTAATGAAATGAATCCATTTTGCCCATATTTGATAACTTGGATCACTCATATTTTAATTGGTTAAATATGGGCTTCAAGCTATTTTAAGAGTCTCTACAAATATGGTCAAAATGGGTTAAATATGAGTCTCCATATTGACCCATAATAGATCACTTAGTTTTCACTTCCACTCAAAAAATTTAATTGTGCTAAAAAATAAAAAAATTAATATTAATTTTTAAAAATTCAATTAATTGATTTTCAAACTTAATTGAAAAAACATATATTTTTTGTTTTGTTTTTGGAAACAAAAAAATTTAGGGTAGGTTGGTGGAAGGGGAGGGGCACCCTTGGGGGTGGGGGGTGCCCGGGGGAGGGGGTAAATTTTTTAGATTTTTTTTTATTTTGAAAAACAAAAAA
>JAJOOO010036371.1:0-14043 GCA_029582685.1 Solanum piurae
CCCCTAAACCCCTAAACCAAGGCTTGGAACAACATAAAACACCATCAAGACTCAAGACAACCACAAATGCACACATGTTAGGCTCTAATTTCACTAGTTCATTTTTAGGGTCATTACATTATCCCCCACTTAGGAACATTCATCCTCAAATGACACTATAAATACATCAAGGGGTAACGACTCAAGACTAGCAGCCCACAATCCTGCATGCAACATCAATATAAAAGCACACAACAAGGAGGAAACATCTACTCCTCATCAATAAGCTCAAAACACAACAAGAAGGTAGGAACTACATCTACAAGCTCATTATGCAATCAAAACTTTACATTCTTTATTCTCATTGGAGGAACTTCCTTCTCCAAGTGACATCATGCTCATCGCAACATCATTAAGCACAATAAACACATTTCTCATAAAAGCACATTATGCAACTTTTCAACGACACAAATTTAAGCATGTTCAACATTTATCCTCATGAAGCATATAGACAACTCATACTAAATGCACATCAATAAGAGGATTACAATTCATGAAAACTCATTTTTCTCAACTAAACAAGAATTCAATTAGAACATGCATAACATAAGGAATCTATGGAAACTCAACTTCACAAATGAGTCCAAAACATACAACAAGCTACAAGGAACTCTTGATCTAAATCTTAAGTAGGAATAGAAGGAAAGAGATAAGGATTGCAACACCCTCACAACCTTACTACTCAACATAGCATAGATTCATTGGAAAGCTCATAGATTCGAAGATGAGAATATCCTTTCACCTAAGAACCCCCTTATTGTGAGAAAATCCTTTCACAACAAGTCATTACATTCATTAGAGTACAATTTGAGAATAGCCTTTCAAATCGTACTTCACATTCATTAACATTAACATTAAACTTCATTCATACATTCATTCATTCACTGATATGTGTGTGTATGTGAGAATAGCCTTTCACATAATCACCATCATTCACAAGTGTTAATAGAGAAATAACATTCAATCCTAACACACGTAGCTTCTAAACAAGATCATCTTTCATTCCTTTAGATCACACACATGCTTCACATCACATTCATATATACAACATCATGATAATACTTCAATCCATCAAATTATGCCTTCAAGACCATGATCACAATGTACATGGTAAGTAAACACCTCAACCTTTCAAGTGGATCAACAATCTAATCACAATTCTATATTCAACATGAAATTATGTTAACTTACCCTTTTCAAGTCTATGATCACAAATCCTCAATTCACCAACAATTCTCCATAATTAGACATATATAATGATACAAATCAATAATCTAAATTAATCTAAGCATAAATCCATCATCATCCATTCATAATCAACAAACCCACTTCATAAGGGCAAATTTAGGAATTTAGAGAAATCATGGGTTCATAGAATATTTTCATCTTAAATCACCAATTAAACATCAATATAATCATAATTTATCATTTGAAAACATTTGATGCGAGAACCCATGAGATTGAGTGAAATCAAGGTTTTTGGTGAAACTTGAAAACCTTGAAAACTTCTTTGAAATTGACTCTAGGGTGAAAACTAACTCTAGATGAACGATCACTATACCTTGTACTTGAAAAATCCCATGAAATTGAAGAAGAAACACCTTGAAATCCCAAACCTTAGCTTGAACTTGACCTTGATCTCCAATGGAGTTTCTAGAGAGAACATTTTAGGAGGGAAGGGTTTTGATTTGAGAGATAAAATCTAAATGAGTGTTTTAATAATTTTATACTCTTCAAATACCTTAAAACACTTACAATAACCGTCCAGATATTAATTAGGACTTGGGGTGAATTTAATCAGACACATGCTTCACATCACATTCATATATACAACATCATGATAATACTTCAATCCATCAAATTATGTCTTCAAGGCCATGATCACAATGTACATGGTAAGTAAACACCTCCACCTTTCAAGTGGATCAACAATCTAATCACAATTCTATATTCAACATTTAATTATGTTAACTTACCCTTTTCAAGACTATGATCTAGAGAGAACTCTTTAAGAGGGAAGGGTATTGATTTGAGAGATGAAATCTAAATGAGTATTTTAATGTTTTAAGACTCTTAAAATACCTTAAAACACTTAAAATAACCGTCCATATACTAATTAGTACTTGGGGTGAATTTACCAACTCACCCCTAAGTTGGATGTGTCCTTGACAACAACACAGGCATGGTTCACGAGACCTAGACTCACGGACCGTGAGTCTATTCATGTACCATACTATTGGTCCATAGTCTGGGTCAGAGAGGTGCATTTAGGTGTCTTGACCTACGGAGTCCATCCACGGGGCGTGGATGGACCAACGGGGCGTGGACCCCGTCCGTAGGTCACCCTTATTTTGGCAACAAAGTTCATTTGGGGCAGCCTTGGGGTTAGACTTAGGGTCCTCCTCAAGGTCCCTTAGGGTGGTCCTTAGAGAGTCGTACCTTGACGTTGGACCCCTAAACCCCTAAACCAAGGCTTGGAACAACATAAAACACCATCAAGACTCAAGACAACCACAAACACACACATGTTAGGCTCTAATTTCACTAGTTCATTTTTAGGATCGTTACAAAAAAAACCCTGTTATTTGAAACTTGTGTCACCCTAAATTTGAAGTATGTTGTTATTCGTAAATATCTATTCCTATGATTGACTTGAACATATTTGTACTTGGCTCTTGAATCTTAAGCACGTACCACTCCCTGTGGGATTCGACCCCAACTCACTTAGTTGAGTTATATTACTGACTAACGAATAATGATCGTTGGATCTTAGAATTGGAAGAAGTGTCCTGATACGTGAAATCAAAATGGTGCCGCTGTCGGGGAGTGGTGTTGGTTAAGATTCTTTAGTTAAGTTAAATTTTATTCTTGTTAGTCATAGCTGAACTTACTTAATTTTAGTTTTATTTTGCTTGTTTGTGTTTTGGAACAGGAAGTATGAGTGTGAACGACAGCTATGGCAGCCAAGTAGGCCACCAAGATGACATCGGAAACCTCAACGATGTCAACGAGCCTAATGCTAACGACCCCCATCTTATTAGTGGAACTGGTCCCATTCACTTGCCTCCGGCCGAAAGGAATGTGTTGTTTCATATCACAAGTACTATGTTGCAGCTCTTACAATTAAAGGGGTTGTTCAGTGGTTTGGCTCATGAGGATCCCCATGAGCATATTAGAAACTTCGTGGATGTTTGCGGGCCGTTCTCCTTCAAGAAAATATCCCAAGAGTTAGTCCGATTGAGGTTGTTCCCATTCTCTTTGATGGGAGAAACATGTAAGTGGCTGGCTGAATTGCCACGTGAATAAATCAGTTTGTGGGAGGAGATGGTCACCGTATTTCAAGTGCGATTATTCCCTCCTTCGAAGATGATGACTCTTCTGGACAACATTTAGAGCTTCAAGCATCTGGAGGGCGAGCCAATTCATGAAACTTGGCTACGATTCAAGAAATTGGTGCTCCAATGCCCAACTCATGGCTTGCCTAACAACGTGTTGCTGCAATATTTTTACCGTAGCCTTGACTCGGTAAACAAGGGTGTTGCTGACCAACTTTCTCCTGGAGGTTTGATGCAACAACCTTATGTGATAGCGGCTCAAATCTTGGATGGCATGACCTCAATCAATCGGGCTTGGTACACCCGCGAAGATCAGGTCTCCCCTCTCACATTCAAATTGACCAAAGACCAGATGGAGAAAGATCAAGAGAGGGACCAGAACATGGCAAAGATCATGACAAAACTTGACATTTTGTCTAAAAATGTCATTGGAGCAGGTGCTCGTAGTGTGAATGTCGAGGCTTTGTACAAAGAAGAGGTGAATTTACTAGTCAACCAAGGTGGTGGTTATCGTTCAAACTGCCCGAGGTAGGGTGGTAACCAATAATGGAGCAGGGATGAAGGTTGGAAGGATCGTGATCGAGAGTGAAGGGACTATAACCCCACTTGGAAAGAGAGGGAAAGTGAGAAGGATAGATATGTTCCTCCCTATGAGCGCCAAAAGCCAAAGGATTCTGAGGGATGGAGGTTGGAGGATATGATTTCTCATATCCTCAACAAATTTGAGGGGTCAGACAAGATTCTGAAAGAAATGAAAGAAGATGTGTCGACCCTTAGCCAGACAATTACTTCCAATTCAGTAACGATCAAGCAGTTGGAGACCCAAATGGGTCATAACTCATCTCATTTAAACCCGAGATAGCAAGGGGGTTTGCCTAGTGATACTATTGCTAACCCCAAGAATGAGGTTTGAGTGTGGACTTATGTCGTGCCTCAACATTAACTAAGGCGCTGCTTAGGAGGCAACCCTAGTCTTATTTGCTTTCTTTTTAAGTTTGAAATAATGGTGTGTTGATAGTGCAGGTCAAAGTGTAGAAGGTGTATGAAAAATGCAGGTTGGCGAGCTAAGATTCCAGTCGGTGACTCGCTGAAGAGATCAGCGAGCCCGACTTGGACAACCTTTGGAGTCAAGACATTTTTAATTAGAGTCTGTAAAACTCGATGAGCCCATGAGCTGATTGGCAAATTGCTGACCAGGTTGGCGATCATGACTTAGTCCACCATTTGGACCCCCACATTAATTGGAGGTTCTGTAAAACTCGGTGAGGTAAGTATCCATTTGGCGAATCACCGAGTGGGTCGGAGAGCAAAACTAATGTTGCCGAATGGGGGAGAACTGGACGGTTTTTAAAGGCCAAAGGTTTAAACTCTCAAATTATTTCACTTTCCCTCACTTTTGAACTTCCTAAACTCACACCCGCACTTTAGTGTTCTATATTTTTGCATATTTACTATATTTGTGTCGTTGATTGTGTGCTCGGAGTTGGAATCTTTGCAGCCTAGCTTTTCAAATCAAGATTATTCACCATCTAAGGTTGGTTTTCCAAACCCTTAATTCATTTTTAACAATTTGTACTCTTTTGCAATTGATTTTTTTTAGTGATGTGTGCTGGGCCTCTCTGATCATAACTGTGTTTATGTGTGCCTAGTTTAACTTGAATATCTTGCCTTAAATGCCTATAATGTTGATTTCCCGAGATTTTGTGCTTTACAATTGTTTAAAATTGTGGGGTTGTGCTTGCATGTTGTTGGTTCTAGTCGGTTGAAGTCTAAGTAGCGCGCATTTGTGCCAAATGACGTATTTTGCCCAATGATGGAGCAGTTGACGTCATTCTTAAGAGCAAAAGTCATCAAATGGCTAAATTTGGCCAAACCGGGAGAAGTCTGAGTATCCTGGGGGCATGGGTGTAATGGGTCTTAGTTTAATTGTGGAAGTGCATGTTACAATTTTGTTTGCGGGGGCTGCGGAGTTGAATTTGAGAAGTTGGTTTGAAAGTAGGCACGTTGGGTCATTTGGCGAGCTGGGTCGAGCTCGCCGAACTCGGCGGTTCACCGAAGTTCCCCTTATCACCTTTAATTTCATGCTTTATCTTGAAAAGGTTCTGTAACTTTTGGCGAGAAGCCTCATTTCACCGAGTGCACTCGGCAATTCGCCGAAGGTCTTTCTTGATCGCCCATTATCTGCACCCCTAATCCTTTATTGCACTGTAACTTTCGGTGGGCTAATCCTTGCTCGCCGAATGCTATCGGTGATTCACCAAAAGGCCCTGCCTATCGCCGACTTACCTATTTTTCTGGGAAATTTGAGCTAATCCTTTTGGCGAGCCCGATCTGGCTCGCCAAAGAGATTCGGTGACTCGTCGACTGGTTCGGCGAGTCTTTCTGCAACTATTTTTTTGTGCATCTGATTGAATTGTTTCTACCTCTTTTTGATGTATTTGCAGACATGGCTAGACCAAAAGTTGCTTGTACAGACATGCCGCCCTGTAAGAGGGCCAAAGGGATAACTATCAATGAGGATGTAACTGCATCTAGGGTCAAGGCCACCAAACTTCCCACAACTGGTGGGAAAGTAAAGGGAAAAGGAAAGGCACCTGCGTCACCGGATGCCAGCTCTGACAATGACGGCATCTACGCGTCTCATTTCACTACTTCTGGGAGTGAGGATAAGCACCAAGAGCATCAGGTTGCAGCTTCGAAGCCTGAGGATAATGAACTGTTAGCAGTACATAGGGCTGAGATGCGATCCAATATGATGAACGATCCGTCTAGGAGCAGGACTCCTCAGGCCACCACTACCCCTCCTCCAGCTCCAGCATAGGCCGTGGTCCTAGCACCACTAGTACAAGGTCCTCCTCCCAAGTCTATGAACAGCCTGGAAAACGAGGGGATGAGGACCATTATTGAGGAGAAGCGTCTGTCCACTGATGGGGTGATTGACAGGTACCCAGAGATTATGAGCTATCTGAAGTACCACAAATTCCAGCTCTTCAACAAGCCTCGTGGCCCGTACATCCCATGTTGGGTCCAAGAATTCTACAGTGCTTACTGTACATTAATACCACAAGGGAAGAAGTTGGTTGACTACGTGGTTGTCAGTGGTACGAGGGTGCAATGTGATTTTGCTGCCATTAATATCAGCTTAGAATGTACTACGAGACTTGAGAATGATTGTCAACACAAGATTAGGACAACGACGCTGGAGAACATGAAGAAGTGGTTGGCTCCATTGATATCAGACGGCACTGGCAAGCGACTTGAGGTTGGGGCGGCTCTTGAAAAGAAGGACCTTAATGTGGCAGCGAGGTATTGGTTTTGCTTCATCAGCAACACAATCATACCCTCCCAAAACAAGTCTATTCTCTACCACACCAAAGCAGCCTGCCTAGGCTGCCTCATTGCAGGGACAAGGCTGAACTTGGGAATGATCATTGCAAATGAGATGCTTATGCGGGCCAAGTAGCGCCAGACTTCCCTCCCCTTTCTGGTGTTGATCACTGAGTTGTGCAGACGGGCTCGGGTTCCTAGAGATGCGAAGAAGGATGTGAAAGTGATTCCCACATCTTCTACTGATATCCGGAGAATTGAGGTAAAGTATTTGAATGATGAGGCAAAGAAGAAGAAGAAGGGAACCCCGGTGGACTCTTCCCTGATTGTAGATACAGACGCATTACCTGCAGAGGCACTTTTGCGTACTTTGGCCTCTGGGCCTTCAGGTACTTCCAGTGCTATTCCTTCTGACAGCCCTAGTTACACTACTGCTACATTGCCTCCCAGAGCTGAAACTATTGTTGTTACCCCACCCCCGCTCACTCAGGCTGCATTACTCTGAATGGGGCTGCTTTCCCATTCTGCCTATCGCGGTGCCGCCAGACTTGAGGCCTCCATCTCGGGCATGATTCTGATAGCCTTTGATGATGTTGTGACACCATTCAGCGCTACCATTGATGCCCCTGCAGCTAGGATAGAGGTGTGTGAGTGTGGCCAAGGACCACCGAGGAGGTGACAACTCTAAAGGCCTCCATTGCTGCACTGAGGAGAAATGTGGACCAGTTGAAGTCCATCGACATGTCCATGATTTTTGGGATGGTGGAGATCCCAGTTGTTCCAGTCAAGCCAGTTATTCCTCCAGTTACCACAGAAGATGATGTTAAAGTTGAAGAGGCAACTGATCCTGAGTCCGAGGATGAGACGGATGAGGAGATGCTTGGGGTTGCTGAGGAGGCTTCTTATGAGGGACTTACGGAGACTGAGGAGGCCAAGGTAGATGCGGTTGTGTAGGTTTCATTGGCAGATACACCCTTGGCTGACCCTAGTGGAGCTTGTGGCACTGTTGATGCAACTCCGGGTACTGATGCCCAAGTTTAGAGCATTACATCGGACATTGATGCCCCGACAGATGGAGCAACTGTTTAGACAGGATTCCTTTTTACCTCCCTCTCTGTCTTACTTTTATTGACTTTTGGATATTTTTTTCTTGCATTTGAGGACAAATAGCTTTTGTTTGTGGTGGGGTGAGGCCCACTTTTTGTGATTATTGTTTTGTTCGTATATTTGGGTTTTGTGGTATATATTGTGTTTTGGAACTGTTTTTGTGGATGATTGAGCTTATGGCTCCTTGTGTTAATTGTAAATGAGTTTTGGACCCTTCCAAAAAAAATTATGCCACCTCTTGTTTGTGTTTAAATGTGGCTGTTCTCTTGCAAATTTGAGTATCGGTCTTGATCATTATCGATGACTTGAATAGTGCTGATAATCAAACAAAAATGAATGTGCGGCTACGATGAGGCCAAATGAAGTTGCATAGACAATATGTGAACTTTTTGCATCTTGTTGTAACTAGCCTGTTATCGTATGAGTCTCTTGTGATGAACATTGCCACTAGCGAAAGTGTGGAGTCTTGTTTGACATTGGTGTCAATGCCTTTTGTGATGAGCTCACCGTGAACCATGTGTGACGACACTTAGAATTTTCCACGTTGGTTCGGTTGACTAAGTCATTCAATCTCTTGATATGATCTTAGACAATTTTGGAGAGTGTAAAATAATTTGACATTATACATCTTTTTGTGGCCTACCTTCTGAGTGTGTGAACTTTGCTTGAACACCTTTTGAGCCTGACCCTTTTCTTGGAAGAAACTTGATGAAATTCTGACCATTCTTGATCCATTACCCTTAATCCTCATGATTTGTTGTTTGTGTGAATAACCAACTTAGGCCAAAAGCCTAAGTTGGGGGTGTGGTGAAAAGAGAGAGAAAATCAAGAAGTGCAAAGAAGTCCCCTTTGACCCACGGTTTTGAGAAAGATGGAACCCCTCCATACAAAAAGAAGCAGAAGAAAAAAACGAAAAAGAAAAATAATGAAAAAGTTGTGGAATAAAGTTGTGAAAATACAAAAATAAATGGGGTGTCCAACAATCCAAGAAAAGTGAATAATGAGGTGACTCTTGAGCATAAATGAGAATGATGAGGAGAAGGAAAAGAAGCATTGTTCACACCACATTTCATGAGGATAGAAGTCACTGAGCCCAAATTCTCGTACCTTTACACTGAGCCCCGTTATAAGCCTTGAAAAGACATTTTTGATCTTGAGTGAGCTGAAACAAGTGTTGATTGGAAAATATGGGTAAACCTATGGGTGAAGTCATGCATTGTGTTTATCTTTTTTAGTGTGCGGGTTGATTGTGATTCCAGAGCTATAAATTGTTGAACCATTGTGTGTGAATATGGAATCTTTCTTTGTGTGAGGGCATTTGAGTACCTTTGTTGAGCTTGAACTTGCATTTGAAGCAAGTACTGTGAACTTGAGAATTTTTGATAATGGTGAGTCACAACATGAATCTTTAAGTGCACAATTAATCCTTGCATGAGTAAGTTGAGTCTTTTTGTGTGCATTCATGATTGAGTCTTGTGTAGCACTATTTAAGACATCCTTTTTGAAATGCTGAACTTGAGTTTTACTTGATGACAAGCAAAAGTTTAAGTTGGGGTGTTGATGATTCCACGATTTGGACTCATTTAGGGCTTTATTTTGATAGATTTAGTTTCCTCAAATGCGTATTTTGTGCCAATAACTAATGTAAAATTCTTGTTTTCCAGGTATTTGGATTTAGGAACAAAGCATGGATACTAATGAGCAAAAAGGAACAAGGCAGCTGAAAGAACGAAGAAAAAAAGGCCTGATGATCGCCTAATCCATTAGGCGAGTCGCCGAGTGGCCATTATGTCGCATAAAGTTCCAGTGTGCCAAGCCTTGAAGGAGAAAATCAAGTCGGTGAGAGAAAGGAGCAGCCGACGTGTCGCCGAATGGTTCTGTGATGCAGTGTTGGATCGCCCAAAGTTATAGAACTTGAAGATGCTGAAGGCCAAAGCAAAAAGGCGATGGAACTAACCAAAGGGAGAATCGCCGAGTGGACCGGCGATCCCAACTTATTGCACAGAATGGTCCTTTGCAGCATATTCTTGGCGACTATAAATACATTTTTGAATTTAGAATTTTTACCAGTTTTGGAGAGAGAACTTTGAGTTTGGAGACAATATTTTCCTTAGCTTTGAAGAAACGAAGTTTTCCATTTTTGAGAAATTGGAAGTGGGTCTTTGAGATTCTTCAATTTGGACCTTTGTAAAGAATCTTACCCAATTGATGGAAACACAATTTGGTAACGATTTCTATCTATTTATGATGTCTAGCTAAAACCCCAATTCTTTGGGTGTGATTATGGGCTGATTTAGCTTATGAGTATTGTTAATTGATAGTTTAAATGTTGTTTAAAAGTGATTTCAATCAGTAATTGTGGTTTAATTTAAAGGGTTGTATTGCAAATGCAATACTACTTTTGTGTTTTTGGCTTGCTCGAGAGAGAGGTTTTAAAACCAAAATTATTGATTTGATGGTCTCTAGGTATTGGGTTATCATGGGCTCAGCTCGAAAGAGTGAATCCTAAACCCTTTTTCCACACATTCAGCTCGAGAGAGTGAATGGACTAAAGCGTTGGCGGTTCTTAATTGTTGCTTGTTGGTGTTCGAGAGAAACCAACTTGATTCGGGGTAAATTGTTCGAGAGAAAGTTTATCCCCACTAAAGTCTAGCTTATTCACTAATTTACAGTTATTTACTATCAGTTGCAATTACTCATTTGTCTACCTTAGCCTATAATCCAATCACATCCCAAGAACCTGTCTCATTACTTGTTCATTAGTGTTATTTACTGTTGTTGTAGTTGATAATTACAATCAAACCCCCACTGTTATTTGACACTTGTGTCACCCTAAATTTGAAGTATGTTTTTATTCGTAAATATCTCTTCCTATGATTGATTTGAACATATTTGTACTTGGATCTTGAATCTTAAGCACATACCACTCCTTGTGGGATTCGACCCCAACTCACTTAGCTGGGTTATATTACTAACTAATGATCGTTGGCACTTAGAATTGGAAGAAGTTTCCTAATACGTGAAATCAAGGACTGATCTATCAAACACCCCGTTGGGATATTTTATGATATATTGGTGAAGGTTGATCCATTTATCTTCCAGTCTGACTTTGTTATTTTGGATTGTGAGATTGATGCAAATGTGCCTATTATTTTGGGAAGACCATTTTTGGTGTTTGGAAGAGCTTTAGTGGATGTTGAAAGTGGTAAGCTGAAGTTTTGGGTAAATGAAGAAGAGGGTTACCTTCAATATGTGCGAATCAATGAAGTAACCTAGTGACATTCATGTGGTTTCAACGATTGATGTGATTGATGAGATTGATGAAGCAGTGGCTAGTGTGAGTGAAATGATGTGTATGGGTGAACCTCTTGCGGCTGTCCTTTCGAATTATGATGAGACTGGAGTTCAAGGGTATGATGAAGTGGTGGCTGCTCTATCGGGACTAGGTGTGTACTCAAGAAACCCATTGAAGCTTGATATTGATCTAAAGAATCGTGAGAGTCCTCCCGCTAAACTACCCACTGAGGAACCTCCAAAGGTTGAATTGAAAGTGCTCCCTGCTCATCTTCGGTATGAATTCTTGGGGGCAAATAATACCTTGCTCATTATCATTGCAGCGGACTTGCTTGTGTGGCTAGTAAAATTGCTTCTTGAAGTGTTGAAACGTTACATCAAGGCAATAGGATTGACAATTTTTTATATTGTAGGTATTCCACCCTGGATTTGGACTCACAAAATACAATTGGATAGTGAATGCAAACCAAGTGTTGAGCATCAAATAAGACTAAACCCACCTATGTAAGAGGTGGTGAAGAAAGAGATCATTAAGTGGCTAGACACAAGAGTGGTTTACCCTATTGCGGATAGCAAATGGGTAAGTCCCGAACAATGTGTGCCCAAGAAAGGAGGCATCACGGTGGTCCCAAATGAGAAAGGTGAAGTTGTACCTATAAGGCCGGTCACAGGTTGGTGAGTATACATGGACTACCAGAAACTAAATTTTTGGACTGAGAAAGATCATTTTCCAATGTCGTTTATGGATCAAATGCTCGATAGACTTGCGGGGTATGGCTGGTACTATTTCTTGGATGGCTACTCCGGGTACAACCAAATCTCTATTGCAACGGAGGACCAAGCTAAGAGAAAACCAATTTTCACATGTCCCTATTGGGCTTTCACCTTCAAGAGGATGCCGTTTGGATTGGGCAATGCACCGGGGACATTCCAACGGAGCATGCTTTCTATTTTTGCAGACATGGTGGAATACTCAATGGAAGTTTTCATGGATGATTTCTCAGGTGTAGGTGATTCATTTTAGACATGTTTGGCACATCTTGGTGTCATGACCCAGGGGTACACCCTAGACATAACATGGCACATAGAACCCCGAAGGACTCCATGTAATCCACTTAGCATATCGTAACATAAGATAATATAAAAGTGCAGAAATTTAAAACATTTTTCGCTTAAAATCGAAGTCTTTTATAAAAGCAAGCGAAAGTCTATAACACTTTGTTTCAAACCATCTAAAATAACTTGAATAAATTTTTGGGACGTAGCCCATGCAAAAGCCTAAAACATAAAAGAAAAACATAGAGGAAAGGTGATCAAATTCTCGATGCTATGAGGACTCACTAGCTCTTCAACTCCTTGCTCTACTAGAAACCTAGCCACGAGAAATAGAACTCAAGATCGCCGGACCTTAGATTTGATAAGAATGTAGGAAACAGTATGCATTAGTACAAAATGTACTAAATATGGTAGCTAGCATAACATCATAAGAGCAAAACAACATAGGCATAGGCATAGTCTCCAACATAGACATAACATAAGAATTAGTCAACATAAGGCATAATCCATAAATATAGGAGATAAAACATATTCATAAGCATAGTAAATCCCTAGATATTTATAACATAGGAGAACAACTTCTTAAGTAACCTCAAAGTATACTTGTGTCATGCATGAATAACACCCCATAATCTCATCCACACTAAGTACCCCTTTTAGGCAATCTTAATCATACTTGCCATCTTTGGATGTCATCCTTAGCTTAATTCTCATAGACAAGGGAATCTCTCACCTTTAGTGAAACATATCAAGGAAGGAAACTATAGCAACAATCCAAGCTAAGCATACAATCATATAAGAGAAACATTTCATAAGTAACCTAAAGGCATGATTGTGCAATACATGGATAAGACCCCATAATCCCACCCATGCTAAGCAAGTCACTTTAGGTCGTCATACATATTGATCATCTCTTTGGTCTCATATTTAACTCATCATAAATAGACAAGGGAGATCACCTCTAGTCATACATATCATGGAAGGCCTATCAAGCTACAATCCATACAATTCATTGTTCATGACATAATACATATTAAGGAATCACATGTATTCGTGTCACGCCTCGAGAGCAACCCCTAGGCGTAATACGGCGTACTTGACCTCGAAGGGGTCTTATACAAGCCCTTAGCATATTAGTCATTGCATATAGACATTAAAGAAAATACAGAAATTTAAAAACTTTCAACATCAATGTCAAAGTGTCTCATAATAGAAAATAGAAAGTAGAATGTCTAGACATCATCATCTCAATCACACCATCTAAGTACACATAAGAATCTCAAATAGGGACCATATCCCTTTACAATAGAATTGTCTCAAAATGACAAGTACATAAGGAATCTAATAGTCTATTACAATAGAAAGGGCATAAGTGTCATAATGTATGTCCTCGGAACTTGAGGACATACCAAAAAGTCTTGGAGAAAGTCTAAGTCCAAGCTTGAGTCTCTTAGTAGCAAAATCACTTCTCGAAACCTACACTTAGTAGAAAAAGTAATAAATATGGGTTAGAACAATCAATTTTACTAAGTATGGAATCAATGCAATTAAAACCACTTAAAACATGCATAAAAGGGTCTTTTATATGAAAACATGCTATTTCACATCCTAGGCAAAATTTAGAGAATTAGGGGATCATGGGTTCTTCAAGAATTCCTTTGAAAATTATCTTAAAAACCTTAATTCCACATCAATTCATAAATAGAATGATTTAGAAAATCGTTTGACAAAGGACCCATGTTTATATTGAAAATTGGGAATTTTGGTCTTTGAATCACTTTCGAAAATCTTTGATAGAACTCCTTGAATGAGAGGTTATTCAAGAATCAAGAGTTACCATACCTTAATTATTGAAGACCCATGAAATTGAAGAAGAAATCAGTTG
>JAJOOO010036372.1:0-14867 GCA_029582685.1 Solanum piurae
TAATAATAATAATAATAATAATAGTAATAATAATAATAATAGTAATAATAATAATATGTTAGGGTTAATTCAATATGGGCAATTTGGGAATTGTATAAAAGAATTAAGGGCAAAAAAGTAATATACTTGGTCAACATAAAAGGGCTTTTAAGTTAAAAAAAAAAACTCCCCTCACCTAGCTTTTAGCTTTTGGCTTAAAATAAGTCATTTTTGACTTAAAATAAGTCACTTTGATAATTGCCAAACACTCTAATAAGTCAAAAACTGGCTTTTAAGCCAGTTTGACCAGCTTAAAAGCCCATCCAAACAGGCTCTAAATCTTTTTTTTGTGAGTAGAGATGTGATATTTAGAGAAGATATGTTTCATTTTAAACAAGAGATGGTTTCTGATAAGCAGTCCTTATTCACATACACTCTACAGGTCTCAGATGTGTGGTGTTCAGAGTTAACTACTTTTAGATCATGTCTCAAACAGTAGTGATGCAGTGGCACAGGATCCTATCAGTGGTTCTCAGTCCTCACATGATACAAGAGATAATATTAGTGCTGACATTGAATCTTCAGAGATTCCTGATTCCATAGTTTCTTCTACTAATGATCCCATTCTTGAGGAACCAAATCCTATTGTACCAGCTGGCAGCTGCTAACAGAAGATCCACAAGGATTAAAGGTACACCTTTATGGATGAAGGATTTTGTATCACATAAATGAGTGAAATATCATATGGGTAACTATCCGAGATATGACCACTTATCTCCTTCCTACCAGTGTTACATTGTTGCTACTTCTTTCATTTATGAACCTACCACATAGTCAGAGGCTATTACAGATCCTAGATGGATAGAGGCCATGCAGGCTGAAATCCAAGCTCTAGAAAGCAACAAAACTTGGGAAATCACTGACTTGCCACCAGGGAAGAAACCCATAGGTTGTAGATGGATCTATAAAGTCAAGTATAAGTCTACAGGTGAGGTTGAAAGGTTCAAAGCAAGGTTGGTTGCTAAGGGTTATATTCAAGTAGAAGGTATCGATTATAAAGAGACATTCTCACATGTTGTTAAGATGGTAACAATGAGGGCCATAATGTCACTTGCAACTTCAAATCATTGACATATTTATCAGATGGATGTCTTTAATGCTTTCCTTCAAGGTGATCTGGAAGATGAAATATACGGGATTTTGTCAGTCAAGGGGAGAAAGTGTGTAGATTGACAAAGTCATTATATGGCCTAAAACAAGCACCAAGACAGTGTAATCACAAACTAACTGAAGCTCTCATTCAACTCAGATTTAAACAGAGTCAATATGATCACTCATTATTCATTAACAAGTTAGAGGAAGGAACTATTATTGTGCTTGTATATGTAGATGATATGTTGGTTACTGGTAGCAGTCTGAAATTAATAGAAGAAACTAATGAGGCACTTCAAAAGGCTTTCAAGATGAATGATCTAGGTGAACTAAAATACTTTCTAGGTATTGAGTCCACTAGGTCTGCAGATGGCATCTTAATGCATCAAAGAAAATATATTCTAGAGCTTATAACAAATATGGGAATGTCAACAGTCAAGCCTGCAGGAACTACCATTGATGTGAATGTGAAACTTACTTCAAGACAATATGATGAGCAGGTGGAAAGCAAAAGGATTTCTGAGGATCCTTTAGTGGATCAGATAATGTATCAGAAGCTAGTTGGAAAGCTTTTGTATCTAAATATGACAAGACCTGATATATCTTTTAGTACTCAGACTTTGAGCTAATTTTTACAGCAGCCAAAGAAGTCACATATGGATGTTGCATTGAGAGTAGTCAGATATCTAAAAGGACAACCTGGACAAGGCTTGTTATTTAGGAGTTCATCTAATAGTCTGATTAGTGCATTTTGTGATGCTGATTGAGCCTCTTGTCCTCTTACTAGAAAATCTATTACAGGGTATACAGTTAAGATAGGTGAGTCTCTTGTGTCATGGAAAGCAAAATATAGATCACAGTGTCTAATAGTTCAGCTGAAGCTGAATACAGAAGCCTAGCCTCTACTGTCTCAGAATTAGTATGGTTACTTGGAATGTTAAATGAGGTAGAAGCTGAAGTTCAACTGCCAGTGCAAATATATAGTGATAGCAAGGCTGCTATACAGATTGTTGCAAATTTATTGTATCATGAGAGGACTAAACATATAGAAATTGACTGCCACTTCATAAGGGAAAGACTACAACAAGGCATGATCCTAATCATCTATATTCCTACACAAGAACAACCTGCAGATGTTCTAACAAAAGGGTTGTGTAACCTACAACATGAATATTTGTTGTCCAAGCTTGGAGTACTATATATTTTTTTCCCTCCCAGCTTGAAGGGAGTAACGAGATATAATCAATAGTAGTAGAGTGTAGGAGAGTTAGATAGTTAAAAGTAGTTAACGACAGTAGTGTCATTTTAACTAATTCTGTTATAACTAGCAATCAGAAAGTTAGTTACTAGATTAGTTACAGAGTGTGTAATTGTGAACTATAAATAGATGATCCTACTGATTTATTACTTAGCCTTTGAGCTCAAATCAATGGAGCTTCTCTTCTTTTCAATTCCTTGTTAAAGTTTTACAGTTTATTTCAGACATCACCGATATATAATAAAATAATTGAGATACAAAATGATTTGAATACTTTAATTATAAAAAATAAATAAGCATCAAATTGACATTACACCTATAACTTGTAATGCACAAAGTATTAATTATTATTTTTTTGTTTCCTATCCGGCGGTGTCTGGAGGTGACAGATGCTCCCAACCAGAATTTTTTCATATTCGTGGCTCAAATCCGAAACCTCTAATTAAAGGTGAAATAGTCCCATCACTACACCATAACTAATGTTGGTGTACAAAGTATTAATTAATTATATGTAACCCAAAATATCCCAAGTCTGTTTACTTTTTAGCCAAAAAAATTTTAAGCCAAAAAAGAAAGTCAGTTTTACTTATTTATTCCCCATAATTAGTACTAATTCTTTCAGATTACACAACACAAGTATCTCGTGTAACTTCAACCGTTCTAATTAATATGCTGCCTTCACATAGGAAACTTATGAACTACCAATAAATCAATAACATATATTGCTTTCAATTTAATCCCACAGTTCATTTTTACTTTTCACTATATTTAAAAAAAAATATTTTTCATATTTTACTTATAACATTAACTACTTATTTCTTAAATCAAATCCTAAGATTTAAGATTATACACCAGTAATATGAGTATTAAATTATGGGGATTAATAGAACGTTAGAAACTAACTTAAAGGAAATGAAAAAAAAGAAAAGAAGAGGATATTGACGAACGAAAATAAATCTGATATTAGAGTTGCCATTTAATAGTTTGAACTTGCTTGACATTGATAGTCTTGGTTGGATATTCGAATTTCCACCTTTGACTCCTCAGTTTGTCATCACTTCACCGTTTTCCCTTGGAAACGAAAAAAAAAGATAATTTTCAACTTTTTGCGTGCAACATTATAGCCGCTAGTTCTAGTTCAGCTAGGGGTCCCTCCTCTTGTACCTTTCTCTACAACTCATAGGGTACCCCAAACCCAAAATGAAGAAGACCAATTCTTTTTAAAAAGTAGAAGAAACTGAGCTATTTTGTAGAAACAACTTCTCAAAATGGGCTAGCTTGGTCCCCAATTGTCCATATCTAAATTGAATAGTATTGAAGTAAAGTGTGTTTGAATTTCACCAGTGATATTAATTATTTTCACAATTTGATGAAATATATCTAAATTAGTCATGATTGCATTAAACTTAGAAACAATATTTACAGAAACAAATAAAATTGCCATTTTCTCTAGGCTGTTATTTGACAAGATTCATAAACAATATTCCAGAAAAAATTACCCATTTGAGGCTGATTTTCGAACTCTCACCAAAAATACTCTGCAGAGTACACAAGTAATGTATCCATACGAGTAGGCATTTAAATGAAAGACAAAAAGTATGAAGGCATGAAACAATTGTGCCATCGACACTTCAGTATGAAACAAATGTTGGGAAGAAAACTGTATATATTATCATTTATGAAAAATGATATTTACATTATCCTCCAATGTACCAAAAACATACATATCTACATGAAATGAATGTAGTAACACAAGTGTATGATAGAGTAAAACAGACAAAATCTTCACAAAATGAGAAACTTGAGCCGCAATAAAATGTTAGATATTGGTGCTAATATGCATGTCAAGAGAGGACATTGAAAGCCTGAGCAGTGCGAGCAACCTTGATAAACACGTCCTCCAAAGTTGTATCAGCCAGACCCCAAGCATAAACAGTGAATCTACTCTTTGCTTTCTCAACAGCTTCAAATACATCTGCAATTCTAACCTCTTGCTTTGGTAACTCAAACTTCTGTGTCCCCGATAAATGGTATATCCTGTTGGCATTTGGAGATAGACGTCGCACCATGTGCTCCACTTCCTCTTCCTTATCTGATGATGTTGTCATCGTAAACACATATGACCCTCCGTATCTTCCCTTCAACTGTCATCCAGCAGTGGAGTACATGGTCAGAACAGTTGGAAACTTAATGGTATCAGATGGAGACATCGAAAAATATATAAACTGACTCAACACTTGCAGCATTATATTTCAAAACTAAACTTTTTAGCGTACCAAGTCTCCAATTCCCTTCATTCTTACTTATGAACACATTACTATTCCTATCAGAAGAGTACCTTGTCCACAATCTCATAACAGTGAGGGAAGCACAGAAAATGTACAGGATTTCAAATTTTCTTAAAGGCTCAAAATTACCTCTTTGGCATTTCCTACACACTGCAAGTTGCCATCCACGAATATTCCTAGTCGATCACATAGATGCTCTGCTTCTTCCATTGAATGAGCTGAAATTGTTATCCTTATGAGTTGTGATATTAATGGTCTCATTAACCAGGGGTTAGGAAGTAACAAGGAAAGAATTCAGGTGTGCAAAGTCCAAGATATGTTGGCCTAGGACATCGTAATTAATGTGGAATGACAAGAAACTAGTGTACAACGCATAATATCCCATTATCAGTACTTTTAAGATTACTTTATACTGTTGTTTAAAGAACATGCGTAATTGGAGAAACCTACACGAAGTTTATTCATGTCAAAAGGGGCAACAAAGAAATAAGAGAAGTAACGTTAAATTACTTGTGAGAATAATTGCTCTATCTTTCTTTGCACGTTTGACCACATTCCACAAGTTATTTCGTGAAGCTGGATCCAGTCCAGTACTGGGCTCATCCATGTAGACAACCTGGAAAAACACATAAACCACAAAAGAATATCAATACACATCTCTGATTGTCTTTCTATGAGGATGGATGGTAGCACTAACATACCTTGGGATCTCCAATCAGGGAGATAGCAACACTTAGTCTCCTTTTCATTCCTCCGCTGTATTTCCCAGCTTGCTTGTCAGCAACGCCTCCATGAAACAAGTTGACACTCTTAAGAGATTCTTCAACTGCCTGTAGACAGAAAGGTATAAGTAGCCCAAATACATAAAAAGCATCTGTTTTTGATGAGGAGTCAATTTCATCAACATTTTGTCTTTCAAATTGCCTCGACAACTAATTTCCCTTAATCCAATCCCGAAACTTGAACATCTCATGTACTTTAAGGACCTTGGGGAGTTGTTTGGTGGGTTAGGCAGGAGAGAGGAAAGAGAGGTGGAAGGACTCAACCAATTGCTTGTGCTATTGATATAGATATCAGTAACAATATCCTGGCAATGGGACAAGTTATGCTAATTGGTGGTAACATAGCTGAATCAACATTTCTGCTCTAACAGCGAAAACTTCAATTTTGCAAGTGCTCCACATAAGCCCGAGTAAAAGTTAATACATGATCCATTAACTTACTTGTGTCAAGACTGCTCCTTTAAGATTTTTAAGCCTTCCATAGAAAAGTAGGTGCTCCCTTCCTGTTAATTTTTCCCAAAGTAAGCTGAAATAAAATTCCACATGAAAAAAACGGCAATTAGTATTATGACACTGATATTTGCAGGAAGGAGAAGGGATCACATATAAACTCGACTTAATAGAAAATAAATTCTTACTCATGCTGCGGACATACACCCATGTTGGTGTATATCATATCCATGTCTGTTCGAATATCCATACCCTGAGCATATGCAGTACCAGAGCTTGGTTTTATGAGCCCAATCATCTGTTAGCAGAAAAAAATCACAAAGGGGTGTAGAGTTTTCAGTTTTTGCAATCTAAGTAAATGAAAGAAGAATCAGTATACATTATATCTGACTACAAAAAGAAGGGCCCTAAGAATGTGTTTTTGAAGTTATAAGAAGAGCCTTAAGATTTACAAAGATACATCTAACACGAAACAGACAACAGAACTGACCATGCTAATAAAAGTAGTTTTGCCAGCACCATTGGGACCTAGCATACCAAAACATTCCCCTTGAGGCAAAGCAAGTGACAATCCTCTCACTGCAAATTTCTCAGGGTTTCCATCTTTCCCTGGATAAACCTTTTTCAAATTGTCACAAATGATGGCATGACCTGTATTTGATTCGAGCAACTGCTCAACTCTCTCCCTCTGTTGAAAGGAGGTTCAATATGGTTAGTTTTGTAGATAGGAACAAATGACAAGAGAAAAATGTTTTTCACGAGAAACGTTAAATGTTTACCTCCTGAGCAACATCAGGTTTCTCCATTTGTACAAAAACTTTAGTCTCCTCTTTTGATAAACTAAATTTTCTGATAGGATGTGAAGGCTTCTTCCGGAAGTTCCTCAAGAAAAAAAGGGGATCTTTCCCTGATGATGTAATCTGATCAATGTAATAAGCAAGAACGAGAAACACCAACCACTGCACTATCATAATTATTAGGATCTCCTTCATCCCATTTTTTCCATCACTCAAATCTTTCCATCTCATACCATCTGTTCCCATATAATTACCAATGAAAGCATAGTTGGAAAACTCGTATAATCCACGAAAAAGAGAAAATCCAGGATAAAGTTCCATAACTATAATCCAGCCTCCTACAAAGTCATGACAGCATTTACCAGAAGATTATACAAAGGTGAAAAACAAAAACCAAACAAAATATCAGGAGAAATAGAGGCAAAACTATCTGACCACTATCACAATTTTTAACACTATTTTTGACACAGAAGAGAAGTAAAGGAGAAGAAGTTGTTATCTTCGCCTAATGAAAGTATATAGCTCCCATGCTGCTTGGTAACGGAAGGGAACATTAGAAGGAACACAGTAATTTGTTCCCTATTTTCACTCAAAGCCTGGAGACATTAGGGAATGGTTGCTCACCTTTCTTCCATCCCCTCATTTCCTTCTACATATGTATAATCCCCCCCCCCTCCCCGCCCCAGGGTATGGTAAAACTACAAACTAAAGACAGTCAATTAATAGACCAACATTGCAGCAGCAAATCCAACAGAAAAATGTAAAAAGACAATTGTTGTATATATTTAATTTGGAGTACTGGAGTAGAATCCTATCAAACTTGAATTAGTACTTTCTCAACCCATTCCTTAAATTTTTATAACATGAAGCCACTTATATTGAATACAGTCAGGCGAAAGAATGAACATTTTAGTTGGGATGCAGTGGTAGAGAATGATGAGGGGCTGCAGCACTCTAACCACTTAACTTTCCTTCTTTTGACTTTTGAAGGATTCACGAATATGAATATATTCTTCTTCTCTCCCGACCCTTTAATGCCTTTCACCCTACCTTCTTAAATATCCCCTGACAACATTCTCCTCCCATTTAACATATTTAATAGTTCCTGAGAGCTCTAGGTAACCAGATAAAATAAACAGACATGCCATTAACTTTCACTATAGAAACTGAGTGATGCAATCCCCTCAAAAGGTCCCTAATGAACTGCAGGTCAGTACAAATGTATTGCTTCAATAAATTATCATCAATCTGGAGGTGACAAGGTGTTGCAACTACGAGAATCATGATTTATAGTTCCATCTAGATGATCAAAGAGTTAGCGAGACATCCTTAAATTTCCTGAACTTACTGGGAAATGAATTATCCTGGAGAAAGAACTGAAAAAGGAATGCTGCCAAGAGTCCATTTGCAAACACCATCATATAGCCGATGACTGTTACAATGTCAAGTAAGAAGAATTAGTCATATCATGTTTGATGCTGAAAGTTAATATGAAATATTGATTCATCCTTGCAATATTAACAGCAACTTCTATTGCAGATATCAAACCTGTGGCTGTCTTAACATTCGAGAAAAACGCAGCAACTAGAAAAGCAAGGGACACTTGCAAGTTTATGTAAATGAAGTAAAAGACGAACTGGATGCTGTAATCATTAACCAAAAAGAACTTCAAGCCTGCAAAAAGGGATAAGGGGAAAAATGAAATTTGTATCAGGCAACTCCAGTTAACAGAAAGGCTCAACTGAGTAGCTGTAAAATTACCTACTAATGAGCCGAAAATCACAAAACAGAACATGTATATAGTAGATATGACCAAGAAATAAGCATAAGAAATCATCCAATAGGGAACATCCGCAAGTCCATGCATTTTCATCATGATTCTTAGTTTCTGCTCCTTCTCATAAACTAGAGCTATCAAAACAACCTGCACACAATAAATATGACAAGCATAAAGAATTATATAGGATCATATGATAAATTAAAAGATAACATCTGTATAAAGGCTGATAGTGTATGCAATTACTGTGTCACACATTTATAAGATAAAATCTAACAAGGTACGATAGTAAAGAAAATAAACATTGGAGGAATTTCAGAAATACTGATCGCCAAAAGGTGCAGTAATACTCAGAAAAATGTTATGATTGACAAAGTGCCGAGTTAAAGAAGCCTGACACTATGAAAAGAAGTTAAATGCATGTTTACTATGATGAATTCTTGTAAGTATTTCTTGGAATAACTGAATTGACATTTTAGAAGTCCTAAAGAACTAATATTTCTTAGCTCTTCTATCAACCAAATCAGTCTTTATTCTCGTACACGAACCAAGAAATAAACCATGTTCAGCAAAAGAGAAATAAAAGGAAGACTTAAAACTCATACTGTGTGACTAAATAAGATGTTAACTTTCACTCCTCATTCCCTCAACACATAAAATGAGGTAAATGCTAAACAAGCATTTGATGAGTGCAAGAGAGTTGTCTTGGAAATGGATAGCTGACAAGTTGACATCAACAATAGCATTAATAAAAGACAAATTTGTCTGCCATGGAGATAGCCAATTGAACAAGTTCCATTACGATTAAACAGGACATATTAACTTACAGGAAAGAGTTGTGAAACCACCCATGTAAAGAATAGTGGTCCCAGTAGAGAAGCAAAGTCCAGCCTGAGTTTTGTCTCTGGTTTGGGCATTTCTTTGACAAACTCGAACAGCATTTTTGCTGAAGGTCCAAGCAAAAATTGAAGGTAGGCATTTGATGCCTGTACACAACATTTAGCAAGAATTTAACACATCAATAACATGAATAGGTTTAGTAGAACTACAATTAGCCTTTCATAAAGAATCAACAGAGATTGCAGGCATAGATACTCAATCCCTTCATTCAAGAAGAAGTGCAATGTGAAGCAAATCAATCTGATGACCTTTGAGTTGCTAATGGGATAAGGAACAGGCAACTTGATATTTCTAAGTAATGGTCAATGTTGAAACATGTTCTTGCTAATTAACTGGACAAATTAACAACATGACGAGCTGACAATTACATTTGTCAATGCAAAAGAACTTATTTTATCCAGCTCCATTATGAAGCAAAAATATGATAGAATTACCACTTCCAGCTCTTTCAAAAACAGCTGCTTCTTGTCATTATTAAGTACTACTCTACTCTATACTTACTAAGAGACTAAGGAAACTAGACAATCTATAGTATGGTCTAATGAGCAATCAAGAGTATAAGGACAGGATAATGGCTGTCCAGCTAGTACCAATATCTAGACAAGGCAGTCATAAAGTATTAAATTGAAACAAGTCTCTTTCCACCCTCAAAGCATACCAGCAAATCTTATTTGTATATCTGCGCTTGCATGCAGATATTTAAATTATAATTATTTACATATACTGATGTATCAAAACATGCACAAATTTATTTGAGAGATTAGAGCATCATAAAGAAGGGAAAAGCAGAAATGCACTGAGAACTCAAAATATCCACCCTGTGCCCTGTCATGCCCTACTCAAGTAAATGGAACTAATTTTCATGATATCTATTAAGGATTTCCTTCACTGTGCTATGATCAGCAATACAAAATTTACAAGGGCCAAGAACAATTTACATACAGAAGAACATGGAAGTAGAAAGTGAAAGGTTTACCAAATTCACCGAACGAGGAACCCTTGTCAATGCCATAGGTAGATTGCCTGTGTCATTCTTATAGGTAGAGTTATACCAAATAATCACATTGAAACTATTCCTATCTGAATTAAGGAAATCATATGCTGCAAAAAGAGATCACACAAAGTTAAGACTGGAATAGCATGGTTATACATAAGGACATTTATGCAGAGGGCACCAGAAAAACCTGCTATTATCTCATTTATCTTTTCCTCTGAATTCCCCTTCCTGTAACCTTTATAAAGCTCATCATTGATCTCATCAGAACTATTACGCCACAAGTGTAAACCTTTTAAACAACTTATCTCTGCAGCAGACAATTAACAAAGCTATAAATTATATAAACTCAATATGGAAATACATAAGCTTGTTTGTGTGGAAGGATCTAACTTTTTTGACATTACTCAACTACTAGTATATATAACATCTTTAATCTTAACGGAATGTCAACGCATGTGCTTATCTTCCCATTGGTTACAAATGCGTCAAGTAAACTCGAAGAATTCAATCAAATAGTTTGAAAAGCATGTTCGGGCTGAACAATAAAATATCAAAGCTAAAATATCTTCCGTAATAGAAACTTTTCCTACTAAGATCACACCATAGCCACAACACTTAGACTCAAGTTCTCTGGTTAAAGCTTAAACTAATCCGATGTAAGTTATACACCAAACTAGTAAACTTTTTCAACCTAAGCATTATGCCTTCTTCCTCAATTTAGACATGCAATATCTAACATAAAAAAAGTTAACGCAAGTCAAAAAGCAGTAAAGAAGATAAGTTGACTACCTTGCTGAATATTTGTAGAACCAATATCTAATGGAATAGAAAATGTGGAGTTTGTAGAACACTGCGATTGAACGTTGTAGACTGGCAGGTCAGAGAAGAAAGCTGACTCAAGAAAATTCATAACCTCAGTTGGTGAATCAGAACCCTGAATATCGGAAGGTGATTAATCATCAAACAAAGAGTAAATTTTGAACCTATGCATAGTGAATATCAAGGGAATGAGAAAAATAAAATAAGCTAAATAGAGATAGAGAGGCTCACCAAGACATTATTGGCTAAGCTATAGAAAATATCAGAGGAATTGAGAGTTGATCCACTGCTGAACAAATTTCTACGCATACCTATTAAGTTCCATAATATTAGACATACATTACGAATGCTATCAGAGAAAATACTCAATTCACTTCAAGTATACTAGGATCACAGAAAAACAATTCATACTTTCTCCAAAAGTCTGATTAGTTCCAGTTAGAAGTATAGTAGCAGGACAAGAACCCGATATTCTGCAAGAATCATTCGGCAAGTCCCCAAATGAAGTAAAATCAGTTCGAACAGCACGATACTCTGGTGCCGGTATCTGTAACAAGGGAGGCCATTCCGGTGGGCTAGGAATCGGACATCTGGCGACTTGGGACAAATCTGAGTATTCAATACCACATACTTGTTCACATATGCCATCACCATTTTGGTCAATACATTTGCAGCCACAATTGTTTGATGGTTTATCTAACTCATTGTTGATCAAAACTTGAATGAGAACTAGCAATACACAAAGTATGACAGGGACCGAGATGAGACGAATATTTGACTTGACCTCTCTTTTCTGCAACACAAAAGTAAATAAATAAATAGTTAAACATACCATTTCAGATTACAATACAGTATTGCAAATATTAATTTTTTACCTGAAATAATGTATAGAAATTCTATTTAACCAAAAACAAATATTTTTTGCTTCAGATACAAATTATAAATGCCAATCATAAATTATACTCATTCTATTTCAATCTGTTTGATCTACTTTCCATTTTAGTCCAATTCAAAAAGAAACTCCTTTTTGAAGACTCTATAACTTCAATTTTGCTCATGGCATATCTAAGCTCATAAGATTAAAGGACATTTGAATATATTCTACATATTTAAGATGACAAGATTCAAAAGTATTATTTGCTTTCTTAAAATCCATGTCAACCACACAAACAAATTGAAACAGAGCGATTACAATGTTTTGAACTTGAATTGCAAAAGGCAGATAAACTCAATTTATCAAAAACACAGAAACAAACCTGAAAAGTCAAATTCTTTCTGAGTAAAGCATTGGCTTGAGTGGAGAAGCTCGCTGGACCATGCACCGAATCCGCCATTTTCGAAGTGAAAGTATTTTTTAATTTTAATTTTACTTTTAATTTTCAAATTAGTTAAAGAAAGTTCATTGAGAAATCTCCATTTTATTTTATTTTTTAGAACTCGAAACTCAGAATGAAGAAGCGATTGAAATTCAATTTAAGAATCTCCTTTATATACCAGTTGAGAAAAGTCAATTTCTTTTGAAATTAAGTAGATTGACGAAATTGCCCTTTTCTGTCGTTTTCATTCTGGTGAAGGAGGCTGCGTAAATGACTAAACTGCCCTTTTTACATCACGCGGTCTGATTTTGTTTAGCCACGCGCCGAAAATAATGTTTTATTGTTCAAAATTAGCAATTTCGTTATTTCTACATTACCTATCAAGTAACGACTAACGAATTGAGATTCTCCTTTGACCTTGAAAGCCAATTAAAAGAAAAAACTTTGTTCATACTCCATTGGTTATTTTTCCACTTCAATGTCCTTTTCAAAATGTTGCAAAGTTTGCTATTTTTACTAGTATAATGTTTCGTTTAGTCATTCAAAGTTCTTATAATAACATTTCCTGTCCTTATTACTTGGAATTTTCTGAAGATCATTTTGTGCTGTAGTGGATGAGATTATTTTTTTTCTTAATTAGAGGTTTCAAAATTAAGTCTTAGATATGGTAGAGCGTTACTACATGAATGGAGCCCAACATGATCCGACTCCAATATAAATATCGAACATCGAATGAAAAATAAAAAATAAGTGTGTATATGTTTTTGTATTCATATTAGATTACAACAATAACTCCTAAGTTTTTTTCTTTTTTTGCATGAAATTTGTCTCTCTTTTTTTCGAGTTTCACACTTTATTTATTAGCTATTCCTCTTTCCTATTTGTGTTTCTTTTATCTTAGTCACATCTGAATTATAGTGCAAATTCTTCTAAAAATTAATATGAACAAAGGAACATACATCATGAATATCCTGAATATTTTCATTTGTGAATTATTTTGCATAGAGCACATCATTTGCCTTGTGGATTATACCGTATAATTAGCCTTTAAGAATTCACTAGTATGATTTAGCTAAGTCGTGTGTTCTTGCACAATAATTTAAAATAAATAGTCAAACATCATTTTAGTGAGTCGTTAGTTAAATTTGTTTGATGCGGAGAGTCCACACTTTATCCCTTTTGATCAATCCAGAAAATTGTTGTTCCTTTTGACATTTTAATTTCAAAATATGGCTCTTTTAGTTTCAGACTCGAATACTTAATACAAATAACCAAAGGTGAATTAAGAATTTAATTTATGAATTCTCAATTACCTTCTTTTTAAAAAAAAATCACAAATGTCCAAGGAAAATCAAAACCTCACCAGAAAGAGGACAACAAAGATTAAGTAAGTTTCATTTATATTGTTGAATCATGAGCTTACTTTGTTATAAGATTTCACATAAATAATTTTTATATTATTTAATAGAATTCACATAAAACCTTTTGAGTTTCTGAAAATTTACACTTCATTTCCTAGATCCACCCTTACAAACATCAATTAAATGCGGATTTCAACGGTATTAGAAAGTGAATATAGTACAATTTCTTCTTTCATTGTTGGCTAACAATTTTCAGCATTTTCTTGATATAATATATGGTTCTATACTTCTATTAATTTTATAATAAAGCCTGAATCAGATTCTTTCTAAAAGCCATATGTCTCAACAATAAAAAGAAAGGAACAATCAAGATGTCATTGTTCTGCTTGAAGTCATCGTGTGATTTATTAATTAATCAAAAATTTCTATTCAAAGTCTAACTATTAAAGTAATTCATTATTAACAGATTCACACATCCAGACACGGATTCTTCTTTGATAAATAAACAAGACATATTTGTTTATTTTTGGCCTAATTAATATTCCTCGATCTGTTTACTTTTATTTGTCCACTATTTTAAAAATAGATTTTTCACTTTTACTTATCACTTTCAACCTATCAAAAAAGACAATTATTTTTTTATGGTAAAATTTAAGTAAAAATATGACAAGTAAAAATAAACCGAGAGTACTTCCTAGAATTAAGAAGGGATTAACTTCACACGTAGGATAAATAGAGATCATACTTTAATTATGTGTAGGATAAGTAAAGTCATTAACTATTGCTATGTGAAATGGTAGCACTCTTTAATTTGTTACATTTATTTAATTCTAATTCAAACCTTATATATGCTTTTAGACAAATTTCTTACACAACAACGTGCAAATACTTAACAAAAATGAAAAATCTTCGAAATAAAATCTAATGATTAAAATAAGTGAAAATTAACTCATCTACATATATTAAAATAAGTGAAATATATAACTCATCT
>JAJOOO010036373.1:0-15904 GCA_029582685.1 Solanum piurae
TGTTGTATATATTTTTATGGGTAGGCTGGGGCCCTGTCCCACCAATCTTTACTACTCTTAGAGGCTTGCAGACTAGTGTGTGGGGTGTATAGCTACGTTATGGCCATACTGGCCTATGTGGTTGGTTTGCTGAAGCTTGTGAGCTGTTTGATGTATTGTATTGATATATACCTGCTTTTAGTTTTGGTATAGATATCATGGTGGCCTCGACGGCCCAATCAGAACTTCTGTGCTAGTTGGCTATTTATTTATATGATCTCCTGGGAGTAGCTGTTTCTTTTATAGTTCAGTTGGCAGGGGCCTCACCGGCCGATGGCTTAATTTTAAGCCGAGATATACTTGTTTGATTTATTGATTGCGTGTGGCTGCCATGCGCTAGTAGAAAATGGTTCAGCAGGGTCGGCTCGGGCCTGAGTTTTGGCATTAGGAGCCAGTTGCGCCCCATGAGTTTGGGGTGTGAGAATTTTACAATATGTACTTGGTTATTTCTTATGAAATACAAGTCTGAAACTTCTCATATCTTGCAATCCTTTATATCATTTACTAAAAACCAATTTCATGCTTCAGTTAAGAAAGTTAGGACAGACAATGGAAAAAAATTAGAACCAATGAAAAAAAAAATCACTCTCATGGAATTGAATACCAACGAACTTGTGTTTTCACTCCACAACAAAACGGGATAGTTGAAACATCGTCATATTTTAAATGTTGCATGAGCTTTACGTTTTCAAGCTCACTTGCCAATCACTTTTTGGGGTGAATGTGTTTCGACTGTTGTCTATATTATTAATAGATTACCAACTCCACTATTACATTCTAAGTCTCCTTATGAATTGCTATATCATAAATCACCATCCCTTAGTCACCGAAAAGGTTTTGGTTGTTTGTGCTATGCTACTATTGTTAAACATAAACAAAAGTTTGATTCTCGAGCCAAACGCTCCATCTTTGTTGGTTATCCTACTGGTCAAAAAAGTTATAAGCTTTATTATCTGGAAACCAAACAATTTTTTGTAAGTCGTGATGTCAAATTTTCTGAAACTATCTTCCCTTTTAGTTCAGTTACACCAACTTCGACCTCATTATCACCTCAATCCTCTTCTAGTATATTTGACAATTGGTCCTCTCCACCATCTATCATAAAACATGTCTCATCTCCTCAACCTCAATCTATCCTGAGAGTAGAATCTCATGAACCCAGAATTACAGAAGACGTCTTTAGCAATCCTACTCAATCAAATATTTTTTGTAGTAATCCTACCCAATCTGAAATTATTTCCAGCAATCCCACCCAATCTGAAAATACAACAAATGATAATCTTGCCAATCCCATCCAACTCGTTCAAAATCCGACGTCTGATGAAGCCCTTGAATCTGTTCCAGTCACTTTGGAGGTTGTGATTCCTTCATCTCCTCTTTTAAGACAGTCTACTCGTCTAAAAAAATCATGAATGGCATAAAGACTACATATTGCCAGCTCAAGCCAATCAATCTTTTGTTATGCCAAGTCCAACATCATGTACTCGATATCCTCTTTCTCATTATCTTTCTTACTCTCGCATATCTTCTGCACATTGCATTTTTCTAGCTAGCATTATAGGTCACATAGAACCTTCATCATATGCTCAGGCTGTTCTTGATCCACATTGGTGACAAGCCATGAATGCTGAATTAGAAGCACTAAAACATAACAAGACTTGGAGCTTAGTTTCACTCCCTATTGGTCAGAAACCCATTGGATGCAAATGGGTTTATAAAATAAAATACAAATCAGATTGAACGATTGAGCGTTATAAGGCTCGTCTTGTCGCAAAGAGATATACTCAGATTGAGGGAATCGACTATCAAGAAACTTTTTCTCCAACAGCAAAACTCACGACACTTCGTTGTCTACTTACCTTTCTTTCTGCTAGAAATTGGTTCGCTTATCAATTGGATGTCCAAAATGCTTTTCTTCACGGAGCCCTACATGAAGAGGTGTACATGGAACCTCCACCAGGTCTGAGCCAACAGGGGGAGAACACTGTATGCCGGCTTCACAAATATTTGTATGGCCTTAAGCAAGCATCGAGAAATTGGTTTCTCACATTTTCAAAGCTATCCGTAAAGCTGGTTTTCAACAATCAAAGGCTGATTATTCCCTTTTCACCAAGGCGAAAGTTTCATCATTCACAACAATACTTATCTATGTTGACAACATACTTCTCACAGGAAATGATCTTCAAGAAATTGAACGCATCAAAAGCTTTCTTCTCAAACGCTTCTGCATTAAAGATCTTGGAAAGTTGAAGTATTTTTTAGGTATTGAGTTTTCTCGTTCAAAGAAGGGAATATTTATGTCTCAGAGAAAATATGCAATAGACATTTTGCAAGATTCAGGAATCTTAGGAGCAAGGCCTGAAAAGTTTCCAATGGAACAAAATTTGAAGTTAAGTTCTACAGATGGAATTATATTGAATGATCCAACAAAATGCAGAAGACTAGTTGGAAGATTGATTTATCTCACCGTCACAAGGCCTGATATTGTCTATTCTGTTCGGACACTTAGCCAATTTATGCATGAGCCTAGAAAATCTCATTGGGATGCTGCTGTGAGAATTCTCAAATATATCAAGGGTACTCCTGATCAAGGTTTGTTATTTCCTTCCACAAACAATCTTATTTTAAAGGCTTTTTGTGATTCAGATTGGGGTAGTTGTCGATCCACAAGAAGGTTTGTCACAGGATACTGTATTTTTCTTGGAAATTCACTTATCTCATGGAAATCAAAGAAACAATTAGTTGTTTCTTGATCATCAGCAGAGGCGGAGTATCGAGCTTTGTGGAACACTTATTTAGAACTTACATGGTTAAGCTATATACTTCAAGACTTATGGGTCTTAAATGTGACTCCTGCAAAACTATTTTGTGACAATCAAGATGCCTTAAATATTGCAGCGAATCCAGTCTTTCATGAGCGAACAAAACATATTGAAATAGACTGTCACATAGTTCGAGAAAAGTTGCAAGCAAAACTGATAAGTCCTTCATATGTTCCTACACACTTTCAATTAGCAAACATCTTTACAAAGGCTTTGGGAAAAGATCAATTTGTAACATAGCGCAACAAGTTGGGATTTCATGATATTCACTCTCCAACTTGAGGGGGAGTGTTGAGAAATACATATCTTGTACATATATTCTTGTATATTTAGTTTCCATATTAGTAGATCAAATCCCATTAATTGGGGATCGCAATTTCTTACCTAAAGCTAGGCTAGATTGATTTGTATCAAGCTGTATATATATATCAGATTGTGAATAAAGAAAATCACTTCAGCAAATTATATTGTTTTCTCTTCTTTTCCAAGACCCTTCTTAAACGCGAATCAGGTCTGACTTAGTTCTAAATTACAAAGTAAAGAGCATGATTTAAACTTGGGTGTAGTATCTCCTCACAACACCAAACTACATAAGAGTACTTACGTATCCTCTCTTAAACGGAAATCAGGTATGACGTAGTTCGAAATCACAAAGTAAAGAGCAGGAATAAAACTTAGATGTAGTATCTCCTCACAACATATGAGTTGATAGGTCTGTGCCAGATATCACCATTCATTTCTGTTATTATGAGTATACCGCCACTCAAAACCCAGAAAACCATATATGGACCTTGTCAATTCGGTAAAAATTTACCCTTTGCCTCGTCTTGATTTGGAAGATTCGCTTCAGAACCAATTTCCCAGGTGAGAAATATCTTGGTCTGGCCTTCTTATTGAAAACTCTGGTCATTCTATTCTGATAGAGTTGACCGTGATAAATTGCATTAATCATTCTTCTGTCAATTAATGTTCAGTTGTCAAATCATTTCTACACCTTTTTAGCATCGCTCAGCTCTGCTTCTTGAAGGATCCTCAAATATGGTATTTCCACTTCAGCAGGTATAACAACTTCATTACCATTACACTAGAAAATAAGATGTACCCCAAGTAGAAGTTCTAATAGTAGTACGATACCCTAACAAAGAAAATGGTAGTTTTTCATGTCAATGCTTGTATAATTGTCAATCATCTTGCGTAGTATCCTCTTGATATTCTTATTTGCAACTGCTTCATTCCTCTGTGGCTTGTATGTCGTAGAATTTCGATGATTGATTTTGAATCTCTCACACAATGCTTTAATCAAATCACTGTTTAAGTTGGTTCCATTATATGTAGCAATTGACTCAGGAATTCTGAACCGACAAATGATGTGATTTTTGACAAAATCATCTACAATCTTCTTCAAGACAGATTTTGCGGTAGGTTTCTTTTCAACCCATTTAATGAAGTAGTCAATTGCAACATGAATGAATTTGTGTCCATTAGATGTTGCCAGTTCAACAGGGCCAATTACGTCCATATCCCAAGCTGCTAAAGGCAAAGCTGAGCTAGTAACATGGAGTATTTTTAAACAATGTTCTAGAGTTTTCTTTAAATGATTCAAATGATCGTCTATTAAAGCTTCCATGTATCCCATAGAGTCATGTGAATCATAGTTAGCAAGGTCAAAGGTTCACTAAGGGCCATCAATGGTCTCCAAGTGTCACTCACATTCAGGGTGTAAGCTTGGAGCATGACATGACTGCTGGAGCAAAGACGAGGAAGCTCAAAATGAAGAACATGGAGAAACAATTAAGAAAATAGGGGAAAACCTTACATCTCAAAGTAGAAGAGGAAGATCCGACAAGAACATGATACTTATTTCTTATTTAAACCTTGGATATGTTTTTTTGTTTTCATTTAGATCTTGGGCTGGTCCTTTGGCCATCCAGACATTATTGTAATTTTATTTTTAAATAAAAAATGAAACTAGCCTAATGAGTCAATATTTCACCTTTAAAAAGGTGATATATAAGTTTATGCTTGTTGTTTCTGTTAATTTTGTGATACCTTTACGTGAAATTAATCCAGGTTGACCTATGATGTACTGATACTACTCTTGCTACCCTTTTGGTTGGTGTAGGTTTGTATCAAGGTTTGAAGCGTGGACCGTGATTATTCAGCATCAACTTCTACCCACATTGTTCTCAAGTGAAAGTAGTATCTCTCTCATGTGTATTTATTTATATTATGTATGTACTCTATTATAAGCTCTTGTACCTATCTAGACTAGGTCCTTGGGAGTTGTTGAATATTTTGTGAAGTCCGAAAGGAATTTTCTTATTTCATTTTACCTTATCAATGCAAATACTTTTATGTATAATATTTTTTAATTAAATGAGGAAAGTTGGTAAAAAAAATCACCTATCTAATTAGATTAGAATAGGTGCATGCACGATCCCGTAATTTGGATCGTGTGACATTCAGAGTCCTTATTCATTTCGTTTCCATCATACCTCCTCAAAATACCACCAAGACCTTTAGCCTTTACATATCCAGGAAATTCACAAACTACTCTTAATAGACACTTACTATTCCTCTCGCCCAACAACATTTGAGAATAACGTACCCTAACTAAAGACTACAATTTAGAGCTCCATTAAAACGAAGCAATCTACTTATTTACAGGTGTAAGGAAAGGTACTTCCTTGAACATCAATGCAAACAAAGAGTGATACATTCTATAGAAGGAGTTGAGGTAAAAGGGAAATTAAAGGAGAGCAACTAGAAAAGTTTATGGATGTACTTAGAGGAAGAAGCTGAAGGATTTCTAATGCTTTATTAGGCTTGAGTTCCTCAAGTGTCAAGGTCTGTATCATTAAGATTGTGGGTTATGTCGAGAACTAAAATTCGATATGTCGCAAATGTGAAACGTTTTGAGTGAACTATATATCAAACTACTCAAAAATATCGAGAGAACCTTATATCTAAAATTTGAAACTATTTATAAGAGGTTTGAGATGATTTGGATTAAAATGACAAAATCATCTCGTTGAGGAAGATGAACTCCTCTAATGTATAAATATTGTGTAAATATTATGTACAAATGTATATACATTTGTGCTACATAATTATATATGATAATTTTGACATTTAATTTTATATCCTAATTTTTATTGTAAAAAAGACACAAAAGATAGAGTTGTATTTTAGATATAATTTTTGTTTTCATTTGCAAAAAAAAAATTGTTATAAGAATATATTTGCTATTGATTTATATTTTAATAAATAATTTAATGTATTTTATAATTTATTTATTTTTAATTACTTTTTTTTTGTAGTGTAACTATTTTATTTTCTTATATTTTTATTAAATCTAAATAGTTCGCTAAAATTTTATTTTTATTTTTTAAAATGAAAAGAGAGAGAGAGAGAGAGAAAGAGAGAGAGAGAGAGAGAGAGAGGAACAAAACAAAAGAAGAAAAACGAATTAAAAGGAAAAATCAAAAGAAAATGTACTGGGAAAACGTCAAAAAGCAATTGGCACATACCCTAGTAAATTCTGAAGCAAATCAGATGCTAAGGAATGGGTAGTAACTATATTTAAATCCCATTCGAGTAAAAACAATTAATTAAATAGGTCCACATGAGTATTTTGTAGTTTCCCCTCAATATTCATGACCAATATTAATTGAAATGATACGTCTAAAGTTTTACGGCTTATTGAAATTAAAATGATGTAATGTATTTTATAAAAGAGATGATATGTTGATGTGATTAATCATCTAACTACTCCACGCTTAAAAACACACTAAGAGATTTTTCAAATTTTGAGAGGCAATAGTTATTTAACCTATAGCTATGATGCGTAAATAGACAAACTATAGTTAAGGAGGCCTATTAGGTCTTTAAATACTCAATAATTATTATTTTTTTCTAATTTGAATAGTTAAATAAAATTTACTAACAAATTTAAATAGTTTTCGACTTATACACATTTGTTTTATGGATGTGAGCCATGGAGTGGGGCAGATGAGAGAATAATTTTCCTTAACTTATCAATAATTGTTTAGAATATTCAGGTGAGAGAGTGAAGAAAGTCCTTGCAAATTTATGGGGTTCAATGTGACAGAAAACAAAATACATGTGGAAGGAAATATACACACATCTAACAATGCTAAATATGTACACATCTAACTATGCCAATTGTTTTTCTTTTGTCCTTTTTGTAATTTTATGAACTGTTCCTTATTGAAGGTATGTTCTCCATATTAGGATCAAACACTTATCATCATGTCATAGTAAAGATACTATTTCTTAACTAAGTCCATCACGACCCACGCAAGTGTCATGTTTGATCATGACTCTGACATGGCCACCCAGCTCCTTGTGGACCTTGCCGTAGACAGGATATTGGCACTACCCAACAATCCCCCTCCCAATACTTGTCCTATGCAAAATATTGTTCTTGGCAGAGGCAGGTCCACATGTATCGATGGGGGTACATGTGCACCCAATAACTTCAGGAAAAAAACATGTGTATATATATATATCTATCTTGAGAAACTGATACATACTAGGATATAATTAAAGTGCACTCATGGGAAGCATAGTAGTGTCTTTGTGCCGCTGGTACAAGCTAGAGGAACTACCTGCAACACTAGGGTTCGAATATAGCTAGAGAGAAACCTATTTCATTGTTTTTATTTTAAGTTTAGCTTAGACATGGGTTCGCCTCTGGCTCTTGGGAATCAAACCCACGATCTTGACTTTGATACCACTTGTTAGGATCAACTGCTTACCATCATGTTAAGAGCAATAGTTAATGATAAGCACTTTATTATTTTTATTTTAAGTTTAGCTTAGAGATTTTATTTAATTTTAGGTTTAGCTTAGAGATGGGTTCACCTATGGCTCTTGAAAATCAAACTCACGATCTTGACTCGGATACACTTGCTAGGATCAAGTGCTTACCATCATGTCAAAAGTTATAGCTGATAGCAAAGACGCAACTTTATTACGTACATAAGTCCACCAAACAAGCGTCATGTTTGATATTGACTATGACCCAAACCACCCCACCCCTCGTAGACCTTGTCATAAGCAGAACATTGGCATTATTCAACACTTCTCAAAAGAAAATTCTTTTTCCCTGGTTTGCAAAGCAGCATTTGTCTAATTACTTCATTATTTTCGACCTAACTCAATTATAGGGATAGAGATAGAGATAATATTATCCATTCAATAAAATCAAAAGCCACTATATGAAAATGTCTGTGTGTGTTTTTTTTCATTAAAGCACAAACTAAAAAGTGCACTTTACACGCTAGATACACATAATCCAAATGGCCTCTTTGGTCCACTTCTCACCAAGTGGAATGATTTGCTATTTTCTGTCCACTTCAAAGCCAAACAAGCCCTTGCCGTTGAGTTCTTAGCTCCATATTTTAACCAACCAATAGCTGCTCGCCAACTGGAAATTGTTCCATTTGGCAACCAACTTGAATAACACTCTGAACTTCTAATTCGGCTTGCTTAGCCGCTACAGCTTTTCTCCTCCTCTTTGGCGAGCCACTTTCCGAAGCTGATGATACCGACGAACTAGCCGGTTCAGGTAATCGTCTCTTAACCGTCACTCTAACCGGCTCCGGCTCATTTAGACCGATTCTATGCGGGAAATTCAATAGAGCCTTAGTACCGCGCATCCTAAAAGCGGCTTTATCATAAGCTAGCGCGGCTTCCTCAGCCGACTCGTAAGTTCCAAGCCAAACCCGTGCGCCGTTTTTAGCCGGATCTCTTATTTCCGCCGCAAATTTTCCCCATGGCCTTTGTCTAACGCCCCTGTAATGCCTTCCTTTAGGCTGCAAAGCCGCTGGAGACGCCGCAGTCTCTGTCGGTGGAGAAACAGAAGTACTCATAGCTGGCTCAATCTCCTCCCTCGGCTCGGGTTTCACTTCCGCGGACGTTAAATTTGACGGCGTCCATCCGATACTAAAAGCGTCTTGTAGAAGCCCATAAATTACCATATCTTCGGAATCGTTAACTTTTAACGGCAAGTCACCCCATGATTCGGTTAAACATGGCATGAGACTACTGAAACTTGAACTCCGGCAATACACCGGGAATTCTGCCGGAAATATAGTCGGAGGTAACTCTGTAGAAATGGGTAATTGATACATTATGAGATTTTGAAGGTTTTGTTACTTTTGTATATATAAAGGTAAAGAGAGAAAAGATTGTGAATTTTGGATGAGTAGAAGAAATTGGGTATATATAAGGGAAATAGAGGAGCAACAAGGTACATGCACCTGAAAAAGGGCCTCATTAATTAATGAATAGTATTATTTAGAATTTGAGGCTTCTTTGAAGTTTCTCACTAGGCAAGTGGACTAGTGGTAAAAGCCATTTTTCCATGTTTTTCTATCACGTGCACAAGAAAAAGGTAAATGACTTTCATTCATTGACAACAAGAACTTTTGTGGTTTAATTTGGATTGATTTTGAATTAAAACTAAAATTAAATTAATTAAATGAAATTTTAAATTATTAAAATTAAATCAAATAGATTTTACATTAGTTGATAAATCGATTTTTATGAAGCCTAATGATATGTGATTTTTCCCTCTATAATCAGAAAATAATTTTTCATCCTTTTTCAACTTATAATCCATATGATTGGGTGAGTTATAAGATTCTTTTCACCAAACAATCTAATTTCTTATCAAAGAACCTAACATTTACATGGTATCAAAGCAGACAAAGGTTCTGGGTTCGAATATCACCGTCATTCAAATTAAAAAGAATTTTCACGTGTTTGGCCATGAAAAAAAATCAAGTCCTCACGTGAAGGAGCATATTAAAAATATTATTAACTAATAAAAGTATGATCTCTCTAAAAGTTTAAGCTTTTAGATAAATGGTTACACACTGTAACATTGCAGAAAATACAATACATATAGGAAAAGAACGGCTCAATAATATTATTGATATATTTCCTATGTAAAGCTACTCTACAATACCTCCTTATATAGGTTGCTGGCAGGTTACAATATAGGAGAGTTCTACTTTGAATTCTACTTTGTAAGTTAACTCTTACTAGTAGTACATAACAACACTAAACCTCCTAATGCAATACATATATACATTCTAGCTCCTAATGCTAACACAATTCTACTCCTTACGCTAGTCTCCAACACTTTCGCTCAAGCTAGTGAGAGGTGGATTAACCACTCCTAGCTTGCTTCGAAAGGCTGCAAATTGATGCTTTGTAAGTGCCTTGGTGTGTATGTCAGCTAGTTGATCTTGTGATCGAACAAAATGTGTTATGAGTTGTCCTCTTACCACCTTTTCTCTAACAAAATGATAGTCTATCTCTACTTGTTTAGTCCTGGCATGCAATACTAGATTCCCAGCCATGTAAAGTGCACTAAGATTATCACATAATAGTATTGAAGTTGTGGTAAATGTGACACAATGAATAAGCAGAGGCATATCCAAGGAGGGGTCACCGGGTTCATGTGAACCCATGCTCCCCTCCCTAGATCATATATAGTAGTGTTATATTTTTGAAAAATATTGAAATATAGAAGTGTGAACCCATACTCGGAGTATCATATAATGCGATGATGACTGGGTGCACCTCTCTACGTGAGGTTAGAAATTTGAACTTTATATTCATCTTGTTTTATTTTTCTTTGTAAAATTAGATAACACCTCTCTAAATGGTTATTGGTAACACTTTTGACATTTTAATTAGTTTTGGATCTATAATATTAATTTTAACGGTTTTCAGTAATAAGAATTTAAATGTTCAACCGATCAAATTTATATCTTAGATCAACATTTTTGTAATAATGCACCCATCATTCCAAAATCCTGGATACGCGTCTGTGAATAAGGTGCTAGGTCCCTGGAAATGCTTATCTAATAATGGCCTTATGTGATTAATGATATATCCATATCTTGTAAATGGGCAATTAACTTTAACAAATCCTTTTGGTTGATTGATTGTTATTCTTTTTAGGCTATAGATTATAGCGAGTGCGGGTTGTTTATTGGCCAGATTGAGATAGGATAATTATTTTAATATTTAAGATTATTGTATTTGCCTCACACTTTTATCTTTACTGTCATAGAATAATGGCAGGTGCTTTCACTAGTCTATATAATAAAACAAACAGATGGTAGACCCACCTGAATTTAGTCTTTATTCACCCCTAATAAATTATCTTGAAATCAACTAATGGTCACTTGGTACGTGAAGTCGCTAAGAAACATCCTCCAAATCTTCTCTTTACATATTCATTAAAATATTGTAAGATAAAAAATAATAATCAATAATCATGATGTTCTTGGAACATCGGTTTGCTTTCTATCATTTGCTTCCCTCTTTTTTCATGTGGGCCCATTTTTTTAAAATAAAGCCATTATAGTGGCTAAATTTTATCGAAAGAGGAAAACAAGAAAATGATTGGTTATTGACACTCATTTTTAGAGTCCGACATTAAAACGAACATTTTTTGAATCCTAAATATTAAAAGGGACACTCTTTAAAAACACATACCAAAACGCTTATTTATGGGTGAACTATAATTATCATTTTTTAACACCGTCATTCCTTTTACCAGTATTACACAAACTTTAAAGGTAGTTAGCTAACAAATGGGCGAACTACAACTCTTTTTATTAACTCCTCATGTAAATTTATATCCATTTCTTCTTCATGCGAAACTATATATCTTTCTTCAACAATAAATATGGATTATTCACTCCACATTTTCTCATCCATCTTCTATTTTTTCATACTTTATATTTTGATTTTTGAGATTTGATAGTTACGTCTCAACAATTTGGAGAGTTTGTTTATTCAATTGAACCAAATGTTTGTAAATGCAAAAAGTACTGTAAAATGAAAATATCGAGGACTCCAAGAAATTTCGATCGTAAGTTTTGGAGTTGTGCACATTTAAATGTAAAAAAAAAGTTTTTCACTTCAAAATATTTGGATATTCACTTATTTTCTTGTTTTGTTATTTCAGGAAAATGATGGATGTGATTATTTTAGGTGGGCAGAAAACATGCTCATAAAAAACGTAGACATCTGGCTTTGTCTTAGTTGGTTCAATTTTTTTTTAAAAAAATATTAGAATTTACCCATAACTGAACGATCTACAATATTTTTCTAAAAGAAGAAGATCGGAGTTCACCCCATTATGAACGAACCCTAAAAAAAATTATAACAAAAAATAAGCCTTAATTCATGAACTGCAATAACTTATTTATTTTTTAAGTGAAGTTCATCTATAATTGGACAAATTTCAATACATATTTTTTTTAAAATGTGACAATTTTGTTATTTTTCATATATAGTGATGCTATTAGATATAACAAAAAATTCATATAAATAAATTTAAAATTTTCAAAAATAAAATAAAGCAATAACGAGAGGTGCTTCTGGTCGTAGGGGTATTTTGAGAAATTCAAAGTTATTTTTAAGTGTTTTTCTTTGTATTTGTGTTATACTTGCAGGCGTGACGCGTGTTGTTCCTTCAAATCTACCAAACTTCTCCAAAGATTGTCATCTTGGATTTGAAAACCAGCAAACCTATCGAAGAGCTCTTCACCATTTTCTTCGTTCCTCCCCATTTCCTATAGTGCGTTATTAGGTGAGCTTTCGTACTGAATTCTCTGTTTGACCATCAGAAGATTTGGAAGCTGCTTCAGCTACTTGGCTTCGACTTTGCTCAGGTTAATACATTTTCTCTTCCTTGTTTTATTTTGAATCTTGCCTTTTTCCACAGTCAGATTAACTATTTTTATTGCTTCTCTTTGATATTCATAAAAAAAGAAAAATGTAAATAGCCTTACTGCCTCAATAAGACTAAGCTAATTTGTTGATTTTAGTTAAAGGGGCAAATACATAAACAATATTCAATTGTCAATTTGATTTTTATTTATTTGTTATTGTGTATCTACGTTACAGTTGTTGTGATCTTGTGTTCCTTCCAATATGTTTTCCTTAGCTTACTTGGAGGAAACTTTAATAAAGGGGGTTATTTATTGTTATTTTGAATATCAACCCACTGACTTGTGCTCACAACAACAAGTAAATTGAACAAACTTGTGGTCACAACAACAAAAACTATACTCATAGGTGAAATTTGCAGAGTGTAAAGTGTACACGTACAAACCTTACCCACTGAATCCCAAAATTATGTCCATGAATTTCAATAGAGCAGAACAGAGTCTGAGATAACTTCACTCATTTTACCTGCAACTCAAGCATTAAGTTCCCCTTCCACTTTCTGAGAATTGGAGATCACATATAAATTTTTGTTCATAATTGCTTCCCGTTGTATTTAATTATTTGTCATGGTGAAATTTGCCAACTCATTCTTAAAGTATCTTGATTGTGCAATTCAGTGACTCTTCCAGGTTGTTGCAACCTTGAGCTGCTGAACTGAATGGAGTTGTAACACTTTTACACACCAACTTTCAATCCTGAACAAACAAGAAAACATCCTCGCACGGCTTATGAAAAGAATACCAAACGATGTGAAATGTATCGTTAGCTGAAAAGAATGAGCTTCTGCTGCGACGACGCCTTAAAAATAGAGAGGCAACAACTAGACATCCATCTTCTTGCAAATACAAACTCGCTCAACGCTATTAAATCAACAACATGTGTTACTAAGGAGAATCTTAATGTTGAATGCTCTTCCTCTATTTCACAAGGTTAGAACATCAAACTCTTACGTATGTGTTTCGGTGTTACTGTCCAGGTGTACATTTTTGTGCTAGAACTCACTAGATGTGAGTTGTTGTGCCAACAAATGTGCCTCAAAAAGGAAAAAATAATTGCTGTCCTTTCGGTATTTTTGAAAAGTTAAGCTTCTTAATCCATATTAATCACCATATCGAAGACTTTTTTAGATTCACCATAATCTTTAACACCTTCTGCAATACTTTCCCTTCAGAAGACAAACAACTGACTTAATACCTCAATAACTTGCACGAAATGAAAGGTTATTCTCACAACTTTATCGAATTGAATTGTATCGCGTTAATCTAATTAGAAACTGTTATAATCAACGACCAAATATTCATAATTTTTTTAACAGTAAATATAATGACTATCAACTCGAACACACAATATCCTATGTATGTTCATTACCTGCTTCAAAGCTAATAGACATAATTTAAATCCAATTCAGCGTGATGATGACTTTATGTTGTCCTTATGAAGTTTATGAATCTCATTTTCTAGAATAAATCTAGATAAGCAAACCTTTTTTTGTTTCATAGTTTAAGTTCAGTTCCACATGATGATTCTAGATAACCAAACTTTGTCCTGTTTCATTGTCATAATTATAAAAGGGAATTATCATATGTATTAACTCGACTTAGTGTTTCAAGGATTCATGTGTTTGTTGTCTACATCTGCCTCTACGTAATAGAATAGACCATTTTGTAGCTGCAAAAGGAGAGTAAAAGTCTTCACAAATTAGCGACAACATCTCTGGGAAAAATAACTACTATTAAGTTGATTATAGAATTACCGGTGTAAAATTGAAAAAATATTATATAAATCGCATACAAATTCTATAGATTCAACTTCAGCACACCCATCTGCCACCACATGCATCAATCAGCAAACAACAGAGTCCATTTGATCTCTTATGCGTATTGTATGGTAAGTTCTTCTATTACAGAATCTTTAGGCGATTTGAAAATCAAACAAAGAAAAACCTTCTTCTTCTTTTTTGCATTTTAACTAACTAGAATCTTGCTCTATTAAAAATATTATAGGTACATTATGTTTGAGTCGCTTTTGGAAAGACTGGAAGATTTAAAGGCAATCTCAGAAGCCAAGATTATACTGATCTGTTATATTTTTGTGTTTCCTTTAGCATCTTATTGCAGCACATGCTTGGAAAAAAGGGTGTTAATTTAATGAACACAGTTAATGTTACACCCATCTAGCTATATTAGTTGAGAGTTGTGTTTTAGCCTTCTTTTTAGTGTTGATTTTCATTATACACATAATTATCGCTACCAATTTATCTACCATATGTAACAAAATAATATAAGTTTTTCATGTTGTCCGGGCTCTCCCCACTAGTTTAGGTAGAAAAGAAGACCTTGTTCCAAAAAAAAAGTGTTTAACTTTTAGGGAAATAATTCAAGGTACAATACAATTTATTATTTTATTCAATTTCTAAAACTAACAGTTAAAGAATGAATATCAACAAATGTATTATTTCATAACAATTAAATAAGGCACTAATTAATATTCAGTCCTTTTCCTTGAGAAGAAAAATCAGAGGACTTTAATTTTCTTAATGTTCCCAAGACTTGTTTAAAACTCATATGACATATTTCCTTTATACATCTAGAGCATCAGAAAAATTCAAGGCTTTACAAGTTAATTTTAAGGTTCAACAAAGAGGATTTTTTATCAAATAGTTATAGTATGAACTAAGCGTGGCAACGGAACCGGGAGGTTCCAGTTCGGGTCTGTCCCGGTCCGTTATCGGTTCCGTCTCGGTTCCGGCTTGTACCGGTTAGGTTCGGACAGTAGCGGGTCCGGGAGGGGTAACGGGATGGAAACCTGGATTTACCGGTTAGTCCCGGTTTCGGTCCGGTTTTTTTTTAAAAAAAAATCTTCATTAAATTTTATAGCCGTTGAAAGCTGTTGGGAAACGGCTTTTGGGCCCTACCAACGGCTCTTTCACCCCCATAACTCCCCTTTACACCTCCCTACCCTCCAAACTTTTTTTAATACTCCATCCTTCTAAAAACTACATTTTCATCCCTTTTTTTTAACTATAAATACCCCCAATTTTCATTCTTTTCACTCACAAAAATATTATCTTTTACTCTCTCTACTCTCTAATCTCTTATTCTCGTTAAAATTACGAATTTGATCTTTGGAAATTGGAGCTTCAAAATTCAACTTTCAATTTTCGGCTTTCGGTCATACACGTCTACTTTTTTAAGTAGACGTTTGGTACATTCGTTCCAACTCACTTTTCATTTAGTTATTTATTTGTTTGCATTTAATTA
>JAJOOO010036374.1:0-10177 GCA_029582685.1 Solanum piurae
GTCAAGTAGGTGACCCACCTACTTGGACTTTTCACTTGGGCCTTTTTGGACTTAAGAACATTGGGCCTTTTGCCACCTTTCTTGTACTTCATTTGCAGCCAACATGTGTCTTTAATTTAAGCCACACATTTAAGTAGGTGATGCACCTACTTTTCCATTCAAATTATTTCTTGTGGGCTTGGAAAGATTGGGCCTTGGCTGTCCATTTTTCCCTTATTCTTCTAATCAACTTGGGCCAGATTGATGCAAGTAGGTGGTAGTGCACTTGGCCCAATAACATGGTCAAAAGAGTCTTAGTAGGTGATGCATGGTCCTTTGGGCTGGTCAATAAGTCAAAGTAGGTGATGCACCTACTTGGTCCTTTGGGCTGGTCAATAAGTCAAAGTAGGTGTTGTACCTACTTCTCACCTACTGGCTTAGGGTAGTCAATCAAGCACCTCAATATCTTATTTTATTTCTATACCTTAATACCTTTAATTTAACTTAAAACTTATATACACTATGTCAATTTAAACTTTAGACTCATATACCACCTTATGATATCAAGTTTAAATACTTCCATCGGCGTCAACTTAATCAGCTCGCATCAAAATCTATGGGCAGTTCACTTTAAACATATTCTATTGTCACTAGTTGCATACGAAATTGAGTTCATAACTATACCACAAGGCAATTTATAAGTGTCATATAAATAAAACTAGTACACGTAGAATATGGGGTGTTACATTGTATTAGTCGGGTCTCTCGACCTCTAGTCGCCTACTCCAGTTAGCTGTCTAATTATATCGTTGAGCGGGGATAGCAGGCCTAACTGGCGAAAATTTATAATCATCATGTTTCATAACCAAGAAAGTTGTTCGTTCGGGCATCACTCCTGAATACACATCAGCTTAATGGAATTTTGAGCTTTCTATATTCTCTGGTCTATCTACCTTATCCTCTCTCGATTTCAAGAATAAACAATATATTTATCTCTAGATGGCCAATGAAGAAATATTAAAACAAGAATATAAAAGTAACTTAAACGATAACCAAGAATTAATTCAAAAATCTTTAATACATATCAATCAATTCGTAGCTACAGCCCCAGAACTAGGGCGTTTAGCCACTCATAATATTCAAAAACTACAAAGCATAATTATTCATGCGATTTCCAGAAATAAGAAGAGATAGAAAATCAAAACTTATTACAAACGTTGAACTTTTTCTTGAACACCAAAATAATGTCGAACCCCCTACAAAATAGCCCTAGGGGTTTATCTATAGAAGTTGGGAAAACTAGGGTCAAAGTCTAATTCAACAAGGAATCCTATTTTAATCTATTTTCGCTGGAAAATTTGGAATATGGTTAGGGACCCGCGCCAGCCATCGCGCCAGACCAAGACTATGTGGTTTCACCTATGGCGCTCGCGCCAGGCAGTGTGCCTCACATGTGCGGCTGTAGTGAGGCATTTGGCGCCTCGCGCCCATCAGTGCGCCATGAGGGAGGCTTTTGTGGTTCATGCCTTGGCGCGCCGCTCCAAGTAGTACACCACTCCTAGCTGCTTCAATACTTAGTTTAGTCTCGCACGTCCTTGCTTCTCCTTTATTTGAATTGACTCCAATTTTCTTGGAAGTTTCTGAAACAACTAATCATGTATTTTAGTGTGCAATCATCATAAGTTAACAAAAATCAAGCTAATAGACTAAAGAATATTCGTTAATTTAATCTCATCATGGGCAAACATTGGTAACTTTGGCATATAAATATGCCTAAGATCACCACCCCACACTTAAACCTTTGTTCGTCCTCGAACAATCTTTAGCTATGAAATCTTTTTCCTAACCCTTGGACTTATCAACACACCTTAAAATCAACCAAACATATTTAAACATGATTTTGCAGTTCACATTGGATGGAAAACTTCAACAATTTCACTATATTATCATGATATACCAAGTTACAACACACATGCTCAAAGAATGACTCATTTATTATTTTTCCGGCTAATGCAAACTCATACCAACACACCAATTAGACAAATCCAAACATGTGTCATGAATGCCCTCACTCGTTTGTGTTTAGTATAGACTCACTCAAGCAATCATAATATAAACAAGGCCTAGTTTTCAAACATTGTACTCACTATCACAAATGAAGTTCTTACTTATCTTAACATACCATAAGCTTGCCCATAGTGTATTTTCACTTTCACATCATATTTCTCAAGGAATCAAGGGGACTTCTATTTGGATGTATGTAGGCTTAGGGTAAGGAAGGGAATATTTTGGATTTCTTTAGTGACTACACCTCCCTAATGCACATGTATTTGTTCCACCGGTTACACATCTTTCACTATCTTTTCTTTTCCTCTAAGTACACACTTCATGAATGTTATCCCTCTTCAATTTCAAGCTCTGCCCAGTATGCTCCTTATTATTATCATATATTTTATATATATATATATATATATATATATATATATGTCTTTACACTAGCCATCCTCAATTGAGGTGCACAATATCCTTGGTAGGACCAGGGTCAATGTTTAAGAGTACTTCTGAACTAGCCACCCTCAATTGAGTTGAGGTGCACATTGTCCATTAAGGACCAGGGCCACAACAGGGTTTTTCTATACTTTTATTTTCCACACAACATAGCATTTCCACCCTTTTTCCCAGTTCTCCAACATTTTCAACCTTTCTTCTCAATATTGTGCATTAAGGATTACATTGGCATCAAAAACTTTGATATCAATCAAAAGGGTTTCGGCTTAGTCATGCGGCTTAACAAACAACAAGGCTAAAGGCTCAATAGGGATTACTAGGGGTAATTTCATTGGTAAGCATACAATATAGTCAAGAATTTGGCTTATTCAAAGAAATGCGTCTATCATTTTTCCTAAGTCATACAAGCTACTCATTCAACACACACAGGGCAAGTTCTAGATATCAATTAAAGAAAGAATCAAACAATCACTCACCACGCATGGCATCATGACACACATAAGGACACATCATACTAGCATGCTCATACAACTTGCATTACGGTATTACTACTCAATTAAGCCCACTTAGATTCATTCAGAGTTAAAACAACGAACACATGCTTGTTTCAATTAAATATTCATATACTTTTTTCATGTTGAATGACTCACTGACACCATTTATTTTTTGTATTAATACACTGGTGAATAAAATCGTTCTATCCTGAGAGGATTTATTCCTTTAAACCTCGGATACTAGAGGGGAATAATTTCCTTAAGGGGACACTGTGCATTTAGTCGGCTCGGTTTTCTTTGTTTCTATTTCATACAATTGTTATAGCTTTTTGTATGTTTTATGGTCATGAATTTTTGTTGATGTTATTAATTTTTGTTTTTTTTCGCTACATGATTTAAACTTTGTTGTTTATATTTATGAAAAATTATTGTTATCATTAGTATTGTTGTTTAATACATATTGTATAATAGAGCCCACCTAAAAGTTAATATTTGTAAGTGTTAATAATAAGTGAAACTAGCATCCTGAAAAAGAAGACATATAACTCTAGTCTATAACATGTTATATTTCACCCATGGACGAAAATTTCTTTACACGGTAATTATGGTATATATAAGTTGAATCTGTTTTATGATGTGCAGAAAGAAAATAAGTGATCATATATCTGGCCAATGCACTTAAACATAATAATGTTTATTGTGTAACAGATTGAAGTATTCTTTACGCATAATTTGCTACCAGAAGTGGCCTTGAAAGATGTATGCAGATGAAGGAAATATGTGACGTTAAACAGGTAACATAAATTGTTGCCCCAATCAAGTTGAATCTATATATGTCGATGCTAAAATCCACCAGTTACATGTAACAGAAAAAATTGTTATATAGTAGTGCATCTGAGTTAGAGTGGTGTACGTGTTACAAAATAATAACTTTTAGCGGCAATAAATAGATACATTAATAAAGAGGGCTAAAGTCTTTACTAACATTAGTTGAGTGTCACTAGATCCAATGTCGCTAAAGACTTTAGGGACATATACAAAGATTGCAAATTGCAGCTAAAAATACATATTTAACGGCAATTGAGCTAATAAATTGCCGCTAAAGATCATTTTTTGATATAGTGGTGGACGCAATACAAGATAAGAATTAGTAATAGGTTCAGCCTGGTGTTTTACAGCAATGATAAGTTATAAAAATAATGATAGATTCAATTAGCAAAGTTGTGGTGTTGCTCCATCTGCCTGCAGAAGATGGAGGATTTCATCCTCAAATGACCCGACCACGTCCTTGTTGTGGCTATCTCCAGGCCAAATGAAATGTACCTGTCTTGATGAGGTCAAAAAGCATACTTCATTCATGTCATGCAACTGGCTAGGTCTGCTTGGTGCCAAAAGTTAATTCAAGATTCACCCACGAAGATAATCCAAATTTTCAGTTCCTCTAAATTCAGTCATTGCATACACGACAGGGAAACATATATATATATCAACAACAGCGAGGCCAACAAGTGAAACATGAACACCAACTTTTCTCTACTACTTTAGGCTGTGATTCTGATGGTTTTTGTAGTTGTTGTATATCAGGTTGGAAATCTGGTTGAGGTGGAGACTCAGATTTTTCTACTTTCTCATATGCACTTTTCAGCGAGTTGCTTTTCCCACCATCATTTACTAGTCTGGAATGTAGAAAAAATAATCAAATGTATTTCATATACACTTGTACATATGTATTTGAACCGAAAAAAATAAACACATCAAATGAAAATTTTATGTTTCTTGATGATAAAATAAGTTGATGCTTTAATCTTATGTCCTAGATGTTTATTTGACAAAAGGGTAGCATTTATCATAATTGCGAAGTAGGATAGAATTGCTCAAGTACCAAAAATCTATATGTAATCCTGAAAGGAGATCGAGCTTACACTGGGAAAACAAATGATTTGCTGCTGTTTCCACTCGCCTCGGAGTAGCAAGGTGAAGAAGCATGAACAGGTGACGAAATATGAGTTTCCTCAATTGGAGGAATAACTCTATCATCAGGCTTGTTGAAAGTGGTGGAAGTAGGCTCTTCAATGTCGATATTAATAGGTGTTTTTTGTATGATATTATTCACAGTTTTTTCCTCTTTAAGGTTCTTCTCTTGTATACCAAGACCTAATTCGGAAGGTCTTGTACTTTTTCCATCGTTATCTTCCATAAGAGGGCGGAGAGGAGGGGAAGATAAACTCTTATTTTCATTGGATTTAATTTCAGATGTGTTATATGGATTGGCTGTTGAATTTTTCCATTCCTCGGGTGGGACTTCTCCTGATTTAGGTAACATGTAATTAGAATAATCAGTAGAGAAGCTATTGGCTCCCATCTGAATGCTAAACAACGACTCATTTGAAGCAGTACTCCAATCTGTGGTCGTAATCTTGCTCGAAAATATGGATTTTGGAATACGATTAGGGTCATAACCTGGAGGATGATCCATAGACGGAGGGGATTTCATTGCCTCAACATTTTGAGGAAATAACGGATTTCCTGTTTCTTCACGCGGAGATGAACTTATCATGCTCCACTGAGGTGCCTGAGAAGAAACATCAGGGGAAGACAAGGTTGTTGGAGTCGCAGACACAAAAGCATCGTCTTGTTCAGGCTTGGTATATACAGACTCCTTTGGATGAGTACTTAGTTCGAGAGATGAATCAGAGGACGACGAAGCTGATAAATGAGAATCAGAATGCTGCCTTGCGCCCTTCACATTCTCCATTTTTTATTTCACAACTCTTCAATGGTATCGACAAGTCAAGCAAATCCTTCTCCTGTAAAATGACGACCATTCAACAAAACATGTATGATTATTATTCAATGCTATTTTCCTAGTTTCATCATTTTTTTATAAATATGGTGCCCGAACAAGCTTGCATGCACTAGACCTACTCACTAGGTAATTGTTGCTTCCAACAAAAATATGTACCCCATAACTCTATCAACCCAAGCTTTTAATCAGATGAGCAAAAATAACTCGTCTAGACTTGAACCCTGGTTTCCAAAGGGTTTTCACTAAATGCATCGACCGCTAAGCTAGAGCTTTGGGTGTGCCGGTTTCATACTAAGTCCCATAAAACGTACCAATTTTGTTTCACCAAAAATGGCAATTAGAAGGTGACTTTGACATTATATGGGAAAACATTAAATTACAAAAAATAAATTAACATTTTCATGGTTTTCCATTGCTTTTTCTACGTCTAAATCTCAAACTAGTTCTCATCAGCAATATGAATCCTTTGATTATCCTTTCTTTTACCCCGTATAACTCTAGAGTAACAAAGTTATTTTCAAATTCTGAATTTGCGAACCCAAATTAACATTCATATAAATTAAAGACTGAAATTATACATAACATAAACCACCATTCTGTAAACAATAAAATAGGTATATTTCTTTGTGGCTTGGACACCACGATTATAAAAAAAAAATCTACTCACCTCCAAATCAAATGTGCTTGTGAGAGACAGAGAAACAACATAATATTATTGGATACAATTTCACAGGTTGAAGATTTGTACAAAATTCATATTTCAAATAGACTTGAAGAGAAAAAAGAAATATGAAAGTACCTAATATATCCGTAGCACCTTAATTGGAATCTTAGTAACTAGTTGTTTCATATTTGAAAGTAAATAAATGTAAATTACAAACATAAAAGTGAAACTTCTGCAAACAAAAAAAAGCAGAGATTGAATATACAAGAGGACATCTACCAAAATCAAAATGGATTTAGGTAGGGTAGATAGAAAAAATGGAAAAAAAGAAAATAATTTTATTTTTTGGTTAAAGTGTTTTGCATAGAATACTAATGGCCAAGCGGCCATTTCGGTAATGTCTGTTTTGAAACCAATCATTGGCCATTTCAGGACTTTGTTGAGGTTACTACTTTACTACTTAAATTTTTCACACTTTGGGTTAAATTTTTGGTTAAATCCTAACTTTGCTTTAAAAATCTAACTTTCTCTTAATTTTGAACAATAATCAAACTCCCCTTTTTATTGAATGCATTTTCCATTACATCCTTCTTATATCACATATATATTTATTGAACTTAAATAATTAACCCAATTTTGTTAATCCACAATATTTAATTGAACTAATCTATTCATAAATTTAATATAATCCAAATAATCTTATAAATTTATATTTAATAAATTTTAAATGATTACAAATGTTCCCTGCTTTGAGACTTGTCGACATATTTAAACTTTTTGAGACTAGACTTTGAAGTATTACAAGAAAAAAAAAATTCTCTTCTTCCGGGAAACGAGACAAAAGTGTAACCCAAACTCATATACTTTGTCCTAGTATATTTTGGTTACTGCAAAACAACACTCCTTTTTTAATAGTAATTAGTGAACGTGTCCATGCTTCGCACGGTTATAAAAGATTAATACACACAATTTTATTAAATATTATTTCTTCTAGTTCATATTAAATGAATTTTTAGACATTTTTTCATTATTTAAACTAATCAAATTGTTCAAAGTTCAAGATTAATGTTTGATTTTTTTTTCCTTATTTGTCCTTTCCTTTTAAGGTTTTACATTTTTCCATACTCTATTGAATAATGACTATTTTACTTTTAAGAATAACTTGGGAATAACCAAAAGGGAAATAGTGGAAAATATAGTTTAATTTATGTCCTTGAATATTTTTTAATATAAAAGGAAGATGTATTTACAATATTATTGCTATGATCTTTATTGTTAAAAAAATAAAAGAATAAATTTATGAATTCCTTCTATAATCTTTTGAGAGAATAAATTTATGAATTCATTGTATAATCTTCGGAGTTCTTGTTGACATTCATTTTCACAAGAAGATTTATAGGACTACAATATGAAATAATAAATAACGTATTGTGACTATTAATTATTTTAGGGGTTTATAAAATAATCAAAAGTTATTGGATTAATGAAAATAATGAACATTAATTTTTACATTAAGAAAATATTTCTATAAAACAACTAATATATTCACATATTTATCTATATACTATTTTCATGTTAATCAATATTTGCTACAAACTAATCCTTATTTACATATTTCTGATAATAAATTTAGATACCCTTAAATGAGATCAAAGAGTGAGATATAAGTTTATATAATATAATTAAAATATTTATATTTATTGATCTAACTTTTTTTTCTTGCGACTTAAATGTTAATTTATACCTCAACCTCAAGACTTATATTATGTCATTAGAATATGACAATTCAAAAGACAGCAAAACAGACAACCAAACTAAAAACTATAACAATTATATTGTTATTTTCAAATAGTGAATGTCCATCATATAGGCCTCATTGTGCCTCATATTCTTACAAGTGTTTCAAATTCTTGGTTCACTTTGGAATATCTTAATAAAATATATGGAATATCTTAATAAAATATATGAAGTCTTCAAAAGGTTAAATTCACAATAAATTATAGAAAGAAAGAATAAGAGAGACTACAAATATTGTTGCCCAATTTGTGTCTAAAACAGTACCACTGGTTAAAACAAACTTTGCAAAACCACGAAGTTACCAAAGTTTAATGAACCAGTGAAAAAACAGAAGAACAAAAATTAATTCACAAAAAACTAAAATCTGTAAAACATACCAGAATCTGGAAAAGACAGAACGGAAAATGATCAAACCCACTGAATGCACAATGTCCTCTTAAGGAAAGTATTCCCCTCTAGTATCCGAGGTTTGATTTGGAATATGTCCTCCCAGGATAGAATGATCTCAATCACCAGGGTATTGATACCCAAAACGCTAGTGTCAGCGAGCCACTCAACCGCAGTAAAATACATGAAAAATATTTGTGCAGAAGAAGAAGAAGAAATCAGAAATTTTCGTAAGTAAAAAGTCTGAAGAATAACTGGTATTTATAGCCAAGAGGAACTGATTTCGAAAGGTTGCAACCTTTCAAAAACCACACGACCATTTCAGAAAGTTTGCAACCTTTCAAATGGTCATGGTTGTTCCTGAAAGTTGCAACCTTTCAGAACAATCATCTCCAACGGCGGAAAATTCAAATAAAACGGGAAAGTAATTTAAATAAAATGGGTCACGGATCCGAGTCGGGTTGGAATGTTTCGGTTAATTAACTAATTAATTGAAACATTTTGGCCATTTAATTTTATTTAATTAATTAAATAAATAATTAAAACAAAACTTTGTCCAAAAATAATCTCTCGATCGATCATTTTCCAAAGCCGAAGCCGAAGCCGAGTGAGCGACGACGACGACGCGAGAGGGGTCCCTCTTTTCAACCCTTTTAACAATTAATAGAACTGTTTCTCTATTTAAACTCTTCTATTTTTCTATCCACCACCGATGAGGGAGAAATGTCTTTTCACTAAAGCATAAGAGGACTTTTCAAGTTCCTCTCTTTTCATATTCCCTCCATTTCCCATTAACTCTTGCTATATACCCAACAATCCCCCACATGAATGGGGAATGGTTATAACATAAGGAATGCACAGACGAGTGTGTACTTTACAAGCAAGGATTAATTGCATCTGGATAAGTATGTTTCCCTTGGACTTTCTGTAGTGAACATATGTCGGATAAACTCTATCAATCGGTAGATGCGATATATTTGAATCGTCGAACTTTGGTGTATACTTAGACAACTATATGTCACACAATTAACCCTTTACCGTTTATGGTTCTTACGGTTATGTTCGTTTCATCCATGAACACCTCATGGTTTCATGAGTGTACAGAGAATAGGCTTTTACATAAAATTCTCTTCGAAGTGTCTTACACTTCCCACTCACATAGGTGATTTCTAACTGTGTCATCTCATAGATACACTATTTGGTCAAATCTGCTAAACTTAGCAAATCATTAAAAACGTTAAGCTTTATTAACTCATTAACAAGCCTTAAAGTCTTAACCTTGTTCATGAACATTGTCTTCATCATGAGAATGGATTGAGTTGATTGACAATGTCGAACCGTCAGTCACAACTTTGTTTTTCTCTTTGAATCTAGCTCTTGGGATCTCCAGTCTGCTAGATAGAGTTATCGCCATGCTGACTTGTCCTAAGCCGTAAACCTATTCCCTTAGATGATCTTTCAACTGCCTCTCTCACTAGGCCTTTCGTTAGTGGATCTGACACATTATCGCTTGACTTCACATAGTCAATTGTGATAATTCCA
>JAJOOO010036375.1:0-11437 GCA_029582685.1 Solanum piurae
AAAACATAGTATGGTGAAACTTTAGATGCCAAACATAAGCCACCATATCCTCTTTCTCTGACATCTTGGAAAGATACTTCTCAGTTTGAAAAAAAAAACAGAAAGGGGGTGCAATCTAGGAATCTCTAAACTAATTGGCTGATTTGAGAAGGACATTTGCTGGAAGGAAAAGAATAAAGAGACAAACAGGCAAACCATAGTAATCACCTCCATGCCAAGAGAGTCACTACTCACTACACTATGCTTACTTTACCTTTGTCCTCTGAACTTTCTCGGGAAGAACCAAAGGCAACCTTGAAGATGACAACTATACACAATAATCATAAAAGTGGATCAGTGAATAGTCAACATATCCAAAGATCCATCAAGGATTACTAAAGTTTCTCACATTTGTTCCGCTTTGTTTCTCTGTAATATTTTCCTCCATGGCTTCCATGTCTTCCTTCTCTATACCTATTTCAAACAACACATTACAAAGAAAATAATAAAATGCCTGGAAAATCAACAATTCGACAATTTAAAGAGTGCAGAACCATAATTTAAGGTTAAACATACACCTGCTACAAATGTTTTGAGATCCATTCACCTCTAATATATTAATAGCCTATTTGACCAAGCTTTTGGGAGGCCATACTTTATTTTTTCAAAAAGTACTTATTTTTTAGTAAAAGTTAGGTGTTTGGCCAAGCTTTGAGGAAAATAAGTGTTGGGAAGTAGCAGAAGCTATTTTCCCGAAGCTAGCTAAAAAAATTAGCTTTTCTCCAAAAAGCACTTCTGAGAAAATATACTTAGGGGTACGTATTAAAAGCTTGATCAAACATTAATTACTGCTCAAAAATGTTTTTCAAATTGATTAAACCAAACATAAACTGCTTCTCACCAAAAAGTAGTTTTTTGTAAAGCACTTTTCAAAATAAACTGATTTTAGAAGCTTGACCAAACAGGCTACAAGTCATATGGTTAGAATTCAGAAGCTAGAAACAGACGGCTTACCTTCATTCAGCTGATTTTCTAGTTTTATCTCCTTTTCCTGTTCCTCTTTCTTCATTTTTTTCTTAGGAGATTTTTGCTTAGACATTACATCATTTTCTTCTTTCTTTGTAGCATTAGCATCGTGCATAAGCAACTCTTTGTCAAGGACTTCCTCCACTTTCATGGAACTGCCATCATGAGGAGACTCAGAATCCGATGACAACGTACAGACTGAATGACTGGGTTCCTGTATGAACCAAATATATGATTGAGATCAAACTAAGATCACTATAGTCAACAATATTTGCATAGTAGTTAACAATGAAGTGTATGGGAGATCCACAGACTGAGGATTAAGCCTACATGTCCGTGAACTCGGTGCAACTGATCAAAGGAGAAAATGAGATGCCTACACCATATTGTGATAATTTTCATAACGATGGACAAAGTAAAATCACCACTTGTAGCAACTGCCAAAACTAATGATAACAAGTGGGATTACCATTACTGATACCTAGAATGAGAAAAGTGTTTGTATGACTCTAACAGATTACATTGGGTAAGGATAGAGATGTGTCAAAAGGTTTTAATCTGATCGATTTTGGACGAGTTAATTTAAGTATGAAAAATCAATTGTAGAAGAACAGATTCTGGGTAGAGTAGCCATTTCAATATATTATAAATTGCCACGTTAAGCAATTGCATCATTCTAGCATACCAAGAGGCTCGGCTGTTCCTGAAGCCTAGAACAGTATTTCCAGCCAAACTAAACTGCTAGCTAGTGGACATCTTTTGCTTCATAAGAAGAGAAATACTATCAAGAAACTGATTACGATAAGTTAGAAGTGCAGTTTCACTGTTTCAGGCAATTTCGCAGACATTTTCCACAGTGAATGCTTATAAGAAACTATTTAGAAGAATAACTAATCTATCAGAAAACTATAATAGTACTACTATGTCTAGGCTCTTTTATCCATTTACTCTTTAACATCATACCCAGTGAAAGTGGGGTCTGATTACTCCTACCTCGTGGAGCTAGAGAGGTTGTTTCTAAAGGACCCTCCGTTTGAGTACAACAAATCAAAGTAGGTATGAAAAAGGAAAACGACCGTGAAAAAAACATAACTAATAAGGAATCAGTAAGAAACAACAAAATAGTGCAATAACCAAATCACCATAAACAACATTTGAGGATAGAAATCAACAGCAAGACACTACAAGAATAAGGCTAATACTACGACAGACACCATCAAGCCTAAACCCATTGAAAAGCAAGACAACACTCCACTACCTACTAACCTTTTACCTGAATCCACGACCTCCACACCCTCCTATCTAAGATCATGTCCACAGTAAACTAAAATTGCATCATGTCATGTCTAACTAACTTTTTTCCGATACATTTTCGGCCTACCTCTACCTCTCCTCGTACCAACTATATCCAACCTCTCACGCCTCCTCACTGGGTATTTGCGCATCTCCTTTCCACATGCTTAAACCATCTCATCTAGCTACTCTCATCTTGTCCACCACAAAGGTCACTCCCACACTGGCTTGGATATCCTCATTCCTAATTTTATTGCTCTTAATATGCCCACACATCTATGTCAACATCCTCATTTCCGCAACTTGCATCTTCTGAACATGGGGTTCTTGACTGGCCAACATTCAGCCCTACAAATAAAGTCGTTCTAACCACCACACTATAAAACTTACTTTTAAGTTTAGATGGTACCCTTTTGTAACACGTGATTCCATAGGCAAGCCTCCACTTCATCCACGTTGCACAAATACGATGTGTGACATTGTCAATATCCTATTTCTCTAGATTAAAGACCCAAGATACTTGAAATTATCTCTCTTAGGGATAGCCTGTGTGTCAAGCTTCACTTCTATTTCTGTCTCATGCATTGCATCACTAAATTTGAACTCCAAATATTTCATTTTGGTCCTGCTCAACCTAAATCCTTAAGCTCCAGAGTTTGCCTTCACACCTCCAACCAAGCATTAATTATATTGCATGTCTCATCAAATAGTATTAGATCATTTGCAAATAACATATACCATAGCACTTCATCTTGAATATATCGTGTCAATTCATCCATCACCAAGGCAAATAGGAATAGGCTAAGTATTGATCCATGGTGCAACCCCATCTCAACCGGAAAGTGTTGAGTCTCTTCCCACCGTTTTAACCCAAATCTGGGCTCCATCATACATGTCCTTCATTGCCCTAATGCAAGTCACCAACACACCTCTACTCTCCAAGCATCTACAATCTCTAGAGGACTTCCTTCACGACTATCATAGGCTTCTTCAAGGTCAATGAACACCATATTTAAGTCCCTCTTCCTTTTCTTATGTTTCTCCACCAATCTCCTCACAAGATGGATGACTTTTGAAGTAGAAACGCACCAGCCTAAATCCAAATTGGTTCTCGGAAATAGTCAACTATTTACTCTTCATTTACCAAAACTATGACTAAATAGTTGACTGATCAGCTTTTGAAGTCACTATTTTCTTGTGCTTGATTGCTGCAAACCCTCTTGAAAAATAGGAGTGCCTTGGGGAACAGGGTTATAGGTGGTGCATGGTTGTCATCAGCTCGTGGCATAGGTCTGATCTTTCTAGGGGCAGATTTGGTATTGCTCAATTGATCACAACTCACTGAAGATTATCAATGGATCAATCATTGACTGCGGCATCTCCAAAGTATGATTGGTATAGAGCTCGCTAGAGATAGGGGCAAAATAAATATAAAAGCAAAGATCAAGGGTCGCATTTAAGCTGCATATGAGCAAAAACATAACATCAACTGGTACCGTACAAGTTGAACGATCTAGTCGCTTCTTTGACATACTTTGAGTACTTAAGTATTTAACCCACTCTCTATATATTCTCAGTCAATGATGCAAGCTGAACTTCCATGACTGATGATAGTTCAGTAAATTAAAAAATAAATACAGATAATAGGAAACTACTTACTTTATCTGTAAAAGGCTTCTCCAATGCTCTTCTCTTCGTTAAAGCCTTGTCAGTGCCTTTTCCTGTATCATTGGAAAGAGAAGATCTTTACTGGGCCCTTATTTAATTTTGCACTTACAATCTAATGCAGTTGATTCACTCGGTAAAATGGATTAGCTAATACCTTTTTTTTCACACTGGTTTTCCTTCTTTCTCTTCCTAGTAGATGTGCGATCTACTTTTTCATTTTTAATCGGAGAATTTACTTCAGATGTCTTTGGGAGTTGAGATCCATGCCCATCCTGACTACTTTTGTCCTCTGAAAGCGATGTTTTATCCTTCTGAAACAGCTTACTTAGATTGATGCTATCCTCATCATCACTTAGATGGTTGTTATTTACAGGAGATTCAGATCCGGATGACAAGGTTATCGCAGCAGGTGCCTGCATCATTTTAACATCAGATTTGTCTTGATTGTTAGCAGGAACATGGAACAACAACAGAACAAATAATAACTAAACAATGCCCACTCTTTCGACTAAAGTGTGTGGAAACCAATTTATATCAAAACAGCAGAACTTATACTTGAATAATGACCTTAAGAATCATAAGGTGATGCAATTAATTTATAGTGAGTGGTTATACTATACATATCATTTTTCCATTTACAGCTTGTTTGGATGGTTGTTACTAGCATCATTGTGTTGTTAGTTTACATACAATGTTTGTTTTGATTATGACTTAAATTCTAGGTATCATATTGTTAAATTCATCGGTAGGTAAATACGAAAAGTCCCATTTATGTAATGACCAATTTGGCGTGATCGCGTTTTTACCTTATTTTTTCTTATTATTTTGTCTTTGCTTATTATCTAATAATCTTATTTTATCCCTTACCCTTCTATAACAGCTCTACCCGGTACCTTTTCTAGAAGAATTATCCTTCAAATTGTTGATGTGTGGCATTATGTAATGACAGAAAATAATGCAATCTATCCAAGCATTGTATTCATTAAAACAAACAATACACTACGTAACGATATGCAACAACCATCCAAACTTATCTAGGTGAATAATAGAAAAGGTAGGGTTCAAAAGAATTTACACAAAAAGGGGATTTTCATTACTAGTATTTTCCCAAGTCCCCACCTACTGTTTTCGGCTTGAAGTGATACACAGTTTACAATGATTTCAACTAAAACTAATTACCCCAAATTCGCATACCCTAACAGAAATGTGCTCTAAAACTATATACATGTACTCGAATCTACCTCCGCCAAGAAGCACTGTGAACAACAATTTGAATTGATCAAAGTTTAAATCTCGCAGCTGAAAGACCAATCAAACTGAAGTTCAAAATCGGTATAAACTCAATCACATGATTGTTCAATTAATTAAACAGAGATTCAGTGCATAAAATCGACTTTGAAAGGTGCATAGCGAGCAAATTTATGAATTCCGATGAAAACAAAACAGGTATACCTGAAAACTGCGGAGCCAATCTGGAGATTCTTCTCTAGAATCAGCCATTTTCTGAGTTTTGAGAGAATAATTTCGGTGGATACTAAAACCCTTGCCTGCGAGAGAGAAAAAAAGAGTGAGAAGTTGAAGTGAAAGTATGAGTATGATGTAATATATGTATTATATCGTTAAAGGCCAGATACTGGAAATTATTTTCCCTCCATTTGAGTAGTGTCTTTATAAATTTATTCTTAATTTTATATTTTTATAAGAGAATTTTCAAACTAATATTCTTTAAAAAACAATATTTTCTTTCGTGCATTATATGCATCCATTTCCTCATTTTGATGGTGCAAAATCAATATCGTAAAGTAATATAAAACTCCGTTCATGAATATATAAATTAATCCATTTATGATATTGTCCTTTCTATAATTTAAAATAACTAGGTATTACCTGTGCGAATTGAACTATTTTATTAAGCTTACATATGATCATTCAGTAATATTCGTATTTTCGATACATACACTACATTTTCAAGAACAATTTGTCTTAAGGTAAAGCATTCCTCTCTGAAATCTTAAAGTGTTATATTTTTTTTAATTTTCGTCTTTGTTATACAAAAATTACAAGTCATAGAGAGATTTTGAAGTATAAGAAAGAAGTCTAAGAAAATCTCTATGGAAATAGTTGGTCAGAAGTAATCAAATTTTCTAAATTCCAAAATGTTATACAGAACAACATCAGAGTTAAAGAAGAGACAAAAAAATCATAATTAACTAAATTCAAATAAAGGACATTCGACTCTTTTCTTATGAACCTCCATCAATCTCTTTTTTATTATAGTATGTCGTATCATGTAAATGTTTAAAATGACCCTAAAATTGTTAGCATCACAAATATTTTTCCTCATTGTCTCATAATAGTCATTACTATTGCTTAGGTTTCATATCACCAGCCCCAACTTATTTTGAATTGAACCATATTTATTGTTATGGTTATAGTATGCAGCTACAAAGAATTAATGCAATTATCAAACCAAGTAGTAGATGGCATCTGAATGAAACTGTTGACAACTGGATATTCCAAACCAAAATTTTGACACATAACATATTAAAATCTCAGAGCATGATTTTGTGAGCACTTGAACTCACAAATATCTACAAATAATAATAAAGACGACCTTACTTTCCTAACAATCAAGAAGAAAAAAGCATGTTGCTTAACATATTTTTCAAAAGTTGTATCCAAGTTTAGAGTTCACAAATTTAATTGAAAGAAGTCAAAAGAAAGAGTTATTACTTCTTTATAAAATAAAATAAAATCTTTATCAAAAGAAAGAGTTATTACTAAAGCAAAAATAATCTTTAACGAAAATTAATAGTTTAATTGTCGCTATATGTATTTTCAGAGGCAATTGGTATTCTCTATAAATGTCCCTAAAGTCTATATCAACATTGAATCTAATGAGAATTAATTAATATCGGTAAAGGCTCTAGCACTCTTCGTTAATGTGCATATTTACAGCCGATAAAAACTATATTTTGAACATTTGTTAGGTTCAAGAAAACTTGATCTAAAGAAGAGACGAAGAAATATGACTAATTAGTTAACTTGCTCTAAAAGAAGTGTACTAATTGTCTCTATACTAATATTCTAGGAAGAGTGCAATGACATATAAAATGTTTCTACCTAAGAAAAAACAATCAAAATATTATACTAATTGTGGCAAGCAAGAGATCAATCCTTTTGATTTTTTAAACAAATTTCATCATTGATTTCGTATTAGTTATCACATATTTGTTGTTGTGTGCTATAAAATATAGCACAACCCACAAGCAATTTTCCCAAAAAGTATATGAAGAAACCTGTAAAAAGGGACAAAAGAGAAGATAAATTTTCAAACATCCTCACTTAATTTTTAACAAAGTTAAAAAAAAGTCGCCAAAATAACAAAAAGTTATTGCAATAGATACATGAATCAGTATGACTTACCGTAAAAGATTAAGTTTCATGAAATAGGAGGAAGAAAACTTTGAGGAATGAAAAACACTTTATAAGAAGCTTAATTAATGTATTTGAATTCAACTCTCCTATAGCAAAAAAAACCTACAAATAATAGTGGCAGAAATAAAAGTTTGGTTTACTAAATAACCAAATGTAATGAATTCAACCATTTCAACAACGTTATGAGTTGTGGACTGAGAGGTGCAAGAGTAGTAATGTCGCATTGTAATTGAAATCAAATTTCTTTGTTTGTATGAAGAAACACGTAGAAAGGTACAAAAGAGAAGATCAATTTTCAATCATCCTTACTGAAATTTTTAACAGAGTTAAAAAGGAGTCACCACAATAGTAGAAAGAAATTGTCATAGTTACATGAATCACTATGACTTATAGTAAAGATTAAGCTCCATGAAAGAGGAGGAATAAAACTTTGAGGAATGAAACAAACTTCATAAAAAGCTTAATTAATGTATTTGAATTCGACTACCCTAGAGTGAAAAAAAACCTACAAATAATAGTGGCAGGAAATTTCTCTATTTATAGACAACAAAGAGTAGTGTGGACAAATCCTTATTGTGCCTTATCGAAAAGGTCACAACTCTTTGGAAAAATTACTATTTTTTGGGAAGGTCACAACCTTTCATAAAAGTCACAACTTTTCATGAAAGGGAAAGAATAGTTTTGGAAATAAATAAATTAAAAGGGAATTCTGATTTGTGGTGGCGCCACGTAGGCGGGCCTAGGGTTCTCTTTTATATGATTTATTTATTTTTCACAACTTTTTTTATCCTTGCTTTTATAATTCTAAAAATTAAAATGATTTATTTATTTATTATCATAGTCTTACAATTTTATTTATTATAACACGTTTAAAATCTCGAATTTCTGAACTCTTATAATCGCATAATATTACTAGTATACAACAATAATAACATATCAATAGAAATTTGAGGGGTCCGAAGAGAATAGAATAAATATACATATTGGAGAGGTTGTTTCCCAAAAGAACTCGCTCAAATGCAACAAATCTAAGTAAAAGAAAGGAGTCAATGAAGAAAATACAGCAACAACAAAATAGTGTGATAATAAATGACAAACACCAACCATAACTAGTACAATGACAAACATCAACCACGCTAAGCAAGACAACATTGCACTACCTACTAACCTTCTACCCTAATACATGTCCTTTATACCCTCTTATTGAAGGTCATATCTTGTTTTATCACCTCTCTCTAATACTTTTTCGGCCCACAAACCTCTCCTCGTACCCTGTAAATCAACCTCTCACACCATTCTCACTTGAGTGTCTATATATTTCCAACATATTTAAATTATTTCAGTCTCGCTTTCCTCATCTTGTCTATCACAGAGACTTCTCTCACTTTATTATGAATATCTTTATTTCTAATATCATCACTCCAATATGTCTACACGTATACCTCAGTATCCACATAAACATTAGACTAAACATATTTGAAATGGCAAGCTTTAAAAGTTTTGTTTCTTTCTCTCTATCGTTTTGTGACACAATTTCTTTTTGATATGTCTAAACAAAATAATGCATTTTTCTATTTGGACTCGAGAATCAACGCAAATGGAAGGGATTTCAAACCTTATGACCCAACAACCAAAAATATGAAGATTGGGAAAAAGTGAATTTGGTCAGAAACATAACTATACACGATTTTTATTTTATTTTACTACGTGCCTCACATATTAAAAATACTATTGGAGCAACCGTTGAAAAGAGAAAGTACTAGTGGAGCAAAAACGAGAAAGCAAAATTGTCTTGGGGAAAAGAGAAAAAAAGAAACAAATTGGGGGGATGAAATGGGATAAAAGAGTAAAGTATTTTGTCATTTTGCTAAGATAAGGGTTTAAGGGAGAAAATGGGAATAAAAGAGAAACTCCACCTCGTTACGTTATCCACCCAACTCCCCGAAAAACCCCTTTTCTCCATTTTCATTTCAAGCGGAGAGAAAAAGGGGCTGCGTGCGGCTGAAATTTTCTCAATTCCAATGGGTGAAGGAAAGCAAGGAGCTATGGTGGTTGAAATGCCGAATAGCAGCAATCAGAATCCAATAGCTCAGTTGCAGAACAAGTTTAAGGAATTGGAGATTGGGTTTAAAGGGTGGTTATCGAAGCAGTCAATTCCAGTTGAAGCTGCTGTGGTGACAGCAACTAGTGGACTACAGGGTGCTGCTATTGGTGGATTTATGGGAACGCTTACACAGGATGTGTCTTCCTCTATGCCTACTCCTCCTGCTGGTGCTAATCTCAATCCCCAAGCTATGGCCTCTTTTCAACAAGCTCAGGTACTTTTCTTATTAGTATTAGTTTTATCTATTCTAAGGTATTGCTCAAAAGTATTGTTGAGAATTTATCTCTATTTTCGTATTAGTAGGTTTTTTTTCTAGAATTTAGGAGTTTATCCTATGTGTTAAAGATGTCCCACATCGGTGGAGGGATGAGAATTTGGTCTCCTTATATGGACTTGGGCAATCCTACCCTCATGAGCTAGCTTTTGAGGTTGAGTTAGGATCAGGTGTCATATCTTAACATAGTATCTGTGCCAAGCCCATCCCAATTTGTTGTTCACCGATGATGGGCCCCCATTTAGAAGTGTTCACGCTCCAGTTGAGGTCTGGACGTGCGGGGAGTGTTAAGATGTCCCACATCGGTAGAGGGATGGGAATTTGGTCTCCTTATATGGACTTGGGCAATCCTCCCCTCATCCTCATGAGCTAACTTTGAGGTTGAGGTTGAGTTAGTCTCAGGTGCCATATCTTAACAATATGCTCATTTATTGTGTTTGTCCCGAATTTGCTAGCATTCTCTGCAGTCATGTATATAATCTCTGAACTATCAGAATAGATCATAAAACTTAAATCTTTTTTATCATATTTTTTTGTCTTGTAAATGCATGTTGTTAAACCAGAAAGTCAACGTTTCGTATGTCAAGGTGGAATCTTTAAGATTTGACAGGGCTAACTTATGATGGATAAGCAACGTAATTGAAATTTTGGTTCAGGCTCTTGCAGGAGGTCCGTTGGTTCAGGCTCGGAATTTTGCTGTTATGACTGGTGTTAATGCTGGCATATCTTGTGTCTTGAAAAGAATTAGAGGCAAGGAAGATGTGCAGTCCAGGTAAGCCAGTTTTTACTGGATTCCTGATAGACAAAATTTGCCAGTCAGGTTGATAATCAGGCGTATTAACTACGTAAAGCATCTTAAGTAGTTAGTTGACCATTTCGATCTCAAGTCATTGATTATGCTTAAGTTTTTGTTTATACACTTCGACGTTTCCTACTTGTTTAGGATTGAGGCATATTCTTGTCTACACATTTTTGCATCCTTTATAGATTAGACATTCAGAAGCCAATCCACGCCTGCTATAGTAGTATAAATATGATTAAGAACAGGGATACCGTCTTTCCCTCTCCAGAAAGAGGACATGCTTTCCAAGTTTGGTTCTCACTTAAGTATTATAGTAGCCTTACTCTTGTTAAAGTTCTTGCATCCATTTCCAATTGCACATTTAGCTTTCCTTCTTGACTAGGTAAAGCGAACCTGGTTTCAATTTACGCCTTTCACTGGAACCTACAAAGTTCTTTGCTGCATACACCTCTATGTTTTTAACTTCTTCATTTTAAAACACATAGCAGAGTGGATGTCCTGGATTAACACTTCAATGATAACAAATATCCCAACTGGACATTCTCTTTTCTTTTTGAACCTTAAACTTTAATTTTTCCTTTTTGATCCACTTCCTCCTCCATCCACTCTTTCACAACCTCGTTGAGTTCACATTTGTTGTATCCTGTAGCTGTTGGAGATTAATAATTACTTTTTGCAGTATGGCAGCTGCCTTTGGTTCTGGAGCACTGTTTTCACTAGTTAGTGGCATGGGTGGCCCAAATCCAGTACCCAATGCTTTGACATCTGGGATTTTCTTTGCCCTTGTTCAAGGTGGACTGTTTGAGGTAATGTTGAAGTAAAATGGTATACAATGACGCACTCATCCCCCCCC
>JAJOOO010036376.1:0-17588 GCA_029582685.1 Solanum piurae
CTTTGAACTTAATTTGAAGTTTGAATTACTTGAAATCTTATTGACCTTGGTATATATTTGAATTTAATTAGAACTTTGAACTTAATTTATAATAACTTGAACTTAATTAAGAATATGAACTTAAAGTCTTGTTGAGCCTAATTCGAACTTAATAATTGAACTTAATTAGAACTTTGAACTTCATTTGATTTTTGAAGTACTTAAAATCCTATTGACCTTAATATATTTGAACTTAATTAGAACTTTGAACTTATTTATAATAACTTGAAATTAATTAGAAATATAATTAATTATTTAAAATCTTAAACTTAATTGTTGTTTATGAATTAGTTAAGCTTGGACTTTGTAGATCTTGAAATGTAGTATTTATGAACTAATTTTTTTTTGGTAAATAAACAAATTTTTATTAATTACCAAAGTGCACCGTTACAATACTAAACAGGTAACGACACCTGTTTCTCACTACCCTACATCAGCATTTAACACAGACTCGAATGAATCAATGAAAACCGAATGTGTTAAACAACTAGCTACAAATTGCAACTAACTAATCTCTTTCACTATAGTCATGCCTCAAGGTATATGGTTTAGCTGCTGAAGATTCACTTGCCATTTCTTCTGTCTTGCCCCCTCTTGTATGTATATAGATTGCGATCTCTCTTGCTACTCTATCAAATTGGAATTGACCCCATTGGAATCGCATCAAATTCCTTTCCCTCCATATTACTGTAACCACCATTGCGAATAAGCTGCTGAGAATGCCACCTTTCCCCGAGCTTTTCTTAGCCCATTTTACAGCATGAGCCACCTCTTCCTGCCAACAACCAATAGGCCTATGTTCACTTGCCCATTTTAACATTCTACTCCACAATGAGTTTGTAATTGGGCAGTCAAACAGTAAGTGAGTCGTCAAGGTTTCCTCTGGCGCTGCACAGAAAACACAAGCCTTAGGAACATCTAGACCAAACCTTTGTAATTCGTCCACCGTTGGTAATCCCTGGTGTAGGGATAGCCATAAACAAAACTTGTGTTGTGGATGGATTTCAGGGTGAGATAATAAGCTTTTCCATCTAACTTTGGGATATTATGGTCGCAAAGCTATATACATACATTTTATGCTGAATTTGCCATTGTGGACCATTTCCCCTAGCCTATCACCTAGGCTGCCCTGAGTCGAGGTAATGGTTGAAACAAATCTCCTTGCCTCTATGATTTTCCTGATAATCCAAGTCGCATTGGATGGGATTTGACATAAACTGATATCAATACCTTTCATATAGTATATGTGCACCCATTTAACCTATAAACAGTCCTTCTTTGAAGCTAAAGCTCATAATTGTTTTAAAATTGCTGCCTTGTTCCAGCCACATAAGTGTATGACATTTAGGCCCCATGCGCCTCTAGGTTGACATATCTTTTCCCAAGCAACCAAAGTCCTTTTGGAGGTGCCAACAGATCCTGTCCATAAGTAGGTTCTACATACTTGCTCAATCAGTTTCATAATCTTTTTAGGGAGAATGAATATTTGGGCCCAATAAGTCTGCATACCGAATACCACAAACTTAATTAATTGTAGTCTCCCAGCATAAGTAAGCAGTTTGGAAGTCCAACATGTCGCTCTTTCTGTAATTTTCTCAACTATAGGCATACATTGACTGATGGTAAGCTTCTTAGAGGAAAGAGGAATGCCCAAGTACTTAAAGGGTAAACTGCCTCATTATAGCCCAATTGTCTCAAAATCTCTTGTTTGATATTTGGTTTTACCCTTGAGAAGAATACATAGCTCTTGTCACAATTTGCCTGCAAACCAGAAGCATTTGAGAACTTAGTAAAGGCCTGCTGGATCAGCTGTATTGATTTCACCTCCACTTTGCAAAACATCAACAAATCATCCGCAAAGCATATGTGAGAGATGTTAAGCTTTTGACACCTCGAATGAAAATGAAAGTTTTTATCTCTTGTTGCCACTGCTAACTCTTTATGTAAATACTCCATAGCCAAAAAAAATAGGTAGGGTGACATGTGATCCCCCTGCCTGATGCCTTTTTTTCCTTGGAATTGTTCAGTAAGACTACCATTCATCACCAAAGAGTAAGAGACTGTTGAGAGACATTTCATTACCCAATTTATGAAAGTCAGGGGAAAACTCATACCTGAAAGAGTATCCCTTCAAAAGGACCATTCTATAGAATCATAAGCTTTCCGAAGGTCGACTTTCATTACACATCTTGGGGACATTCCTTTTCTTGTGTACCACTTCATTATCTCATAGCTCAAGAGTACATTATCTATAATATTCATCCCCTCTATAAAGGCTGATTGTGATGGGCTAACTAATGAATCAATGACTGTTTTGAATTCTATTAGCAAGGATTTTAGTAATGATCTTATAAAAGGTAGTACAACAGGCAATAAGTTTATAATCTTTCACCATTGTTGGTTTGGGGACTTTTGGGATCAATGTGAGGGAAGTACTGCTGAAAGATTTAAGCAATTTACCATGTCATAAGAATTATAACACTGCTTTACAAGTTAACTCTTGGATTGTTGCCTATTGGTGATTGAAACAATTAGCAGGGTAACCATCCACACCAGGTGCTTTCTCCTTTGGCAAACCCTTGATGGTTGTATGCACTTCATTTATAGTCATCTCTTTCACTAGGGAGCATTTTTGTTCATAAGAGAGGCATGGCCCCTGCTGTATGACATAAATGTCTGGACAAGAAAGTGATCCAGCAGATGAACCTATGAGACCTTTAAAGACTGAGATGAACTCCTGCTCTATGTCATTGGGGTCAGTAAGTTTGGTGCCCCTTTTAGTATATATGGAATGGATTGAGTTTCTACTAGTTCTCATTTTCAGCTGGGCATGGAATTTTTTTGTATTCGCATCTCCTTCCCTTATCCAGATGGCTCTTGATCTTTGTCTGAGTGCTTATTCTTCAATCAGTCCCCATTTAGTGATTTCTTGAAGTGTATCATTTTCTGCAGGAATTAAGAGTTGATCATGTGGACTTTGACAGAGATTAGCCTGAATGATCTTTAGCTTACCTCTAGCATGCTGGAGTCTTTGAGTATAGGAAGCTAAGTAAGCATTTAAGTCCTTCAATTCAACCTTAAATCCTTTCAGTTTGGTCCAAAGTTGATACATATATGTACATTTTACTTGTTGATTCCATACCTTCTGCACCTTATCTGAGAATTCAGGGTGCTGCATAACCGTGGAAAAAAGTTTGAATGGCCTTGGCTTCATATTAACCACCACCTTACAATCTGTGATGAGGGGAGTGTGATCAGAGACCCCAGATTCATAAATTCTGTCTCTAAACCCCTATACTTCTGCAGCCAAAAAAAGTTTCCAAAGGTCCAGTCTATTTTAGAATAGACTCTAGTTGTTCCTTCCTGCTTGTTACAAAAGGTATAAAACCAACCTTTGGATTTGATAGGAGTAAGTTAGAGCTCATTAATCCATTCTTGAAAGTCCCGAGTCTCAATTTGAGTCACTTGTGATCCAACTCTATGTTCAGCTGTAAGTACAACATTAAAATCCCCGCTGAGAAGCCATGGTTCCTGAATGTTCCTCCCTATCTGAATTAAGTCACACCACAAAGATTTCCTCAGTTGTGCCTCATTTTTTGCATAAACTATTGTGAGCATAGTAGTGAAAGCGGTTGTCTCCACTTTACAGTGAAGGAATTGCTCACTGACTTGGAGCACATGTACTTGGATATGAGGCCTCCAGCACAACTAAATTCTCCCATTATAGGTGATTGGGTAGTTACATCTAGTGTTCCATCCTTGTACTACCTTGTTAATGATAGTTGTAGCTTTATTTTCCTTCACTCTAGTTTCAAGACACCCAAAAACATCCACTTTATTTTTTGGGGTTGATTCAAGCCCCTTATGTTCCATGTGGAAATAATCATAGGAATTGTGAAGAAATACCTAGGTCCTCTGTTAACCCAGTGTCTCCCTCACCTACAAGCTCATTCAAGCATTCAAACCTATTAGATGATCCTCCATCAAGTTTGTGTGATGTTTGGCCTTCCTCGTGAATGTTCATCTGCATCACATGAGAAGAGTTTTCAGGATTTGTAGGAACTGGAGGTTTGGGATCTCCCACAGGCCTAACAGTCCACAATTGCTTGTTATTCTTCTGTTGACCTCGCCTCCCCCTATTCCGTCTCCGCCATGGTGCTTGGTGAAATTCATCTTCAAGTTGTTCCTGTTTAGCGCGACACTGATCTTCAATGTGCCCAAACTTGAGGCAGTGATGACAAAATTTTGGGCGCCATTCATAGTCAATACGTTGCGTATAGGTACCATTTGGTGAAGCTATTTCCACAAATTCAATTAGAGGTTGGCTGACATCAACTTCCACCAGTACGCGAGCATAAGAGATATGTTCCATTGTCGATGTAATCCTATCAGAATATAGGGGCTTACCTAGTGTACTTGTAATTTTACTCAAAGAGTCATTGGTTCAGAAACCTACCGACAGGCTGGGAAAAATGACCCATAATGGAATAGTTGTGATACAGTCCGGATTGAATTCAAAGTCGCGTTTCCAGGCCTGAATCATGAAAGGCTTATTCCGATACGTGTAAGGTCCTCCCATGAAAACTTTGTCACAAACTTCCTTTGAATCAAATCAAAAAATGAAGTATCCGTCATCATGAGTGAGGATCTGTGGTTTCTAGGCAAATCTCCACGTATTTGCTATGTAGAATTCCATGCTCTTCAAATTAGGGGTGTCTCTCATTAAAAACCCTATAATTGTATTCTTCCAATAGTCCTCTTGGGGTTTGAGATCTGTTTCATTGAGAGTGACTACTCGCTTCCCTTGACAAGAACTTGGGGCAATGTACTTAAGTGTTTCCCCCCTATGAGGTAGCAAAAATTGATGCTTGAGGAACTTACCATGTTTCTTCCCTCTCTTTTGGAACGGAGCTAAATAGAGGAGAGAGATAGCTTCCAAAAGTAATTGGAAGGCGTTTACTACACAAGCCCCTGATCGGCATCACCATTGCCGGCGTCGTAGTTGAGCTAGACGTCATCTCCTGAAAAATGCGCATCATAGCAATCCTCGCTAAAATGCACCAAGAGAGAAAACGATCCTTCACCCAGCCTAAAATTCACATTAAATTGGAATTTAGGTATTTTTGAAGGCTTAATTAAACTTGTTAGTTTATATTTTGTGTAGCATGTTAATTATGTGTTTTTACTTGAATGAGCTGAATTGATTTGATATTGAATTGAATTTAATTTGCAGGTGGGCAGCAGCAGAAACTGTAATTGTTTCTATAAAAAAAGTGCAGAAAAAACGACGGACAGGGTCCTTTAGTCCGTCGCTTTTCTATGTTTTTATGTGGATTTTTCAAAATTTTATTTTCAGAAAAGCGACGGATGGTGTCTCATTGTGCATCGCTTTTCAAGATTTTAAACAAATTAAAAATTAAGAAAAGTGACGGACTTCGTCTCTTTTTGTAAATTTTAAAAAAAACTAAAAATTAAGAATTAAAAAAGCAACGGACGGCGTCGCTTTATTAAAAAAAAAATAATTTAAAAAATAATTAGCGATGCTGTCCGTCGCTTTTGGAAAAGCGTCGAGCCAAACAACGACGAGATTGACTGTCGCTTTTCCGTCGCTTCTGACAAAAAAAGCAACGTATTCCGTCGTTTTTGGCAATTTTTTAGTGGTGTCCTCATAAAAAAAAATCATAATTTTTTTTAGGTGCTCTATGGTGCAAGAACCATGGGTTAATATATACAAAAAATCAAGAAAGTCACATAATTCCTTAAAGTTGGCTCGAAAATGCGAAAATATGCCTTAAAAATGGTGGAACTATACGTAATGTTTTCCCAACTCATTACAAAGGTCCTCATAAAGTTATTGCAGAAATTATTTTTTAGGTGCTCTAAGACGCTAGATCCATGAGCCAATACACACGAAAAACCAAGAAAGTGACATAATATCTAAAAAATGGCTTGTAAATGTGAAAATATACCTTAAAGAAATTGTGGGACTATACGCAATGCTTTCCCAACTCATTACAGAGGTCCTCATAAAGTTTTTTCTAGAATTTTTTTTGGGTGCTCCAAGGCCCTAGATCTATGAGCTAATACACACGAAAAATCAAGAAAAATGCGTAATTCCTATAAGTTGGGTCGTAAATGCGAAAATATACTATAATTTTTTTTAGGACTATACATAATGCTCCCCAACTCATTACGGAGGTATTTATAAAGTTTTTTCAAACTTTCTTGGTTTTTTGCGTGTATTAACCCATGGATCTAGCGCCTTGGAGTATCCAAAACATTTTTCTAATAATTTTTTTATGAGGACCTTCACAATATGTTGGGGAAGCATTACCTATATCCCATCAATTTTTAATGCATATTTTCGTATTTTCGATCCAACTTTTAAGAATTACGCGACTATCATATTTTTTGTGTGTATTATCCCATGAATATGGTGCCTTGGAGCACCCAAATATTTTTTTTGAATTTTTTTCCTGAGGAACTCCGTAATGAGTTGAGGCAAGCATTACTTATAGTCCCACCATTTTAAGGAATATTTTCGCATTTACGATCCAACATGTAGGAATTAAGCAATTTTCTTGATTTTTCGTGTGTATTAGCTCATGAATTTGGCGCCTTGAGGTACCTAAAAAAGTTTTCTGAAAAAACTTTGTGAGGACCTCCGTAATGAGTTGGGGAAGCATCATTTGTAGTCCACCATTTTAAGGTATATTTTCAAATTTATGATCCAACTTTTAGGAATTACGACTTTCTTGGTTTTTCGTGTGTATTAGCCCATGGATCTGGCGCCTTCGAGTACACTGATTTTTTTTCTGAAAAAACTTTATGTGGACCTCCGTAATGAGTTGGGGAAGCATTACCTATAGTCCCACCATTTTAATGTATATTTTTGCATTTATGAGTCAACTTTTAGAAATTATACAACTTTCTTAATTTTTCGTGTGTATTATCCCATGGATCTAGCGCCTTGTAGAACCCAATTTTTTTTTAAAAAAACTTTACAAGGACTCCGTAATGAGTTAGAGAAGAATTACATATAGTCCCACCATTTCAAGCATATTTTGGCGTTTATGAGCGAACATAGGAATTACGCGACTTTCTAGATTTTTTGTGTGTATTAGCACATGAATCTGGCGCCTTGGAGCATCCAATTTTTTTTTCCTGAAAGAACTTTATGAGGACCTCTGTAATGAGTTGGGAAGCATTACCTATACTCCCATCATCTTTAAAAGGCATATTTTAACATATGTGAGCCAACTCATAGGAATTAGACGAATTTCTAAATTTTTCGTGTGTAAAGCTCATGGATCTGGCAAATTGGAGCACCCAAAAATTCTTTCTGAATAAACTTCATGAGAACCTCCGTAATGAGTAGGGAAGTATTATCTATAGTCCTACTATTTTTAAGCCATATTTTTATATTTACGAACCAAATTTTAGGAATTATGTGGCTTTCTTATTTTTTCGTGTGTATTAGTCCATGGATCTAGTGCTTTGAATCATCCACAATTTTTTCCAGAAAAAACATTATGAGGACCTCCTTAATGAGTTGAGAAAGCATTACCTATAGCCCCATCATTTTTAAGGCATATTTTCGCATTTACGAGCCAACTCATAAGAATTATCTGGCTTTATTATTTTTTCGTGTGTATTAGACCATGGATCTGTCGCCTTGGAGCACTTAATTTTTTTCCAGAAAAACTTTATGGGGACCTTCATAATTAGTTGGGGAAGCATTAACAATAATCCCACCATTTTAAGGCATATTATCGCATTTATGAGCCAACTTTTAGGAATTACATGACTTTCTTCATTTTTCATCTGTCTTAGTTCATGAATCTGGCGCCTAGGAGCACCCAAAGAGTTTTCAATTTTTTTATGAGGACCTCCGTAATGAGTTGCGGAAGCATTAACTTATGGTACCACCATTTTAAGACATATTTTCGCATTTACGAGCCAACTTTTAGGAATTATGTAACTTTTTTTGTTTTTTCATGTATATTATCCTATAGATCTAACGCCCTGGCGAAATAAAAAAATTTAACTAAAAAACATCGGCGTACATTAGTCCGGAGAGGCAAACATCTGCATTTTAAATATTAAATGAGGTCAGGAACGAGAAATACCAAATTTCCTATTTTACGTGTGCTATAATCCATAGATTTTGGGTGATATGTGATCCCGACAGGTTTTTGGCCGAAATATTTTGTGGGCGTCTGTGACGACTTTATTAATGGCGTGTGTTGGTTCGGAGGGTCAAATGTCCTCTTTTTCAGGTTTAAAAAGGCTCGAAAGGGGAAATACAAAATTTCTCATTTTACATGTGCTATAGTCCATGGATTTTGAGTGTTATGTGATCCCAACGATTTTTTTGCCAAAATATTTTAAGGGCGTTCATGACGACCTTGTTTATGACGTGTGTTGGTTTGAAATGACAAATATCCGCATTTTTGAGTTCAAACGAGGCACAGAATGGGAAATACCAAATTTCTCATTTTACGTGCGCTATAATTCATAAATTTTGGGTGATATGTGATCCCAATGGGTTTTTGGCTGAAAATTTTTGTGCGCGTTCGTGACGACCTTATTAATGGCGTGCATTGGTCCAATGGGGCAAACGTTTGTATTTTTAAGTTCAAACGAATCCCCGAAATGGGAAAAACAAAATTTCCCATTTTACGTGTGCTAGTCCATGGATTTTGGGTGATATGTGATCCCGACAGATTTTTGATCGAAATATTTTCTGGTCGTCCATGACAACCTTATTAATGATGTGCATTAGTTTGGAGGGGTAAATGTATGCATTTTAAAGTTCAAACAAGGCCCAGAACGTGAAATACCAAATTTCCTATTTTAAATGTGCTTAGTCCATGGATTTTGGGTGATATGTGATACCGATGGATTTTTGGCCAAACTTTTCGGTGGGCGTCCGTGGAGACCTTATTAATGATGTGCGTTGGTCCGTAGTGGCAAACATCCGCATTTTCAAGTTCAAACAAGGTTCGGACGGGAAATACCAAATTTCTTATTTTACGTGTACTATAGTCCATGAATTTTGGGTGATATGTGATCTCGATGGATTTTTGGATGAAATTTTTTGTGGGTGTCGGTGATACCTTATTAATGACGTGCATTGGTCCATAGGGGAAAATATCGACATTTTCAAGTTCAAATGAGTCCCTCAGAACGGATAATACTAAATTTTCTGTTTTTACGTGTGCTATAGTTCATGGATTCTAGGTGATATGTGATACCAACAGGTTTTTGGCCGAATATTTTTATGGGCGTCCAAGATAACCGTATTAATGGCGTGTGTTTGTATCGAGGTGAAAACATCCATATTTTCAAGTTCAAACGAAGTCTGGAACATAAAATACCAAATTTTCTATTTAACTTGTGTTGTACATGGATTTTGAGTGATATGTAATCCCAATGGGTTTTTGGCTAAAAAAATTTGTGGGCTTCCGTGACGACATGATTAATAGCGTGCATTGGTCCAGAAGGGCAAACGTCCGCATTTTCTAGTTCAAATGAGGCTCGAAATGGGAAATACCAAATTTCCCATTTTATATGTGTTATAGTTTATGAATTTTGGGTGATATATGATCTAAACGCGTTTTTGGTTGAAATTTTTTATAGGTGCCGATGACAACCTTATTTATGACGTGTGTTAGTTTGGAGTGACAAGTGTCCTCATTTTTTAGTTCAAACAAGGCCTAGAATGAAAAAGACCAATTTTCTCATTTTACGTATGCCATAGTCCATGCATTTTGGGTGATATGTGATTCCAATGGTTTTTTGGCTTAAATTTTTTGTGGGAGTTTGTGACGACCTTATTAATGGCGTGCATTGGTCCGAAGGGGAAAACGTTTGCATTTTCAAGTTCAAACGAGGCCCCCAAATGGGATTTTGGGTAATATATGATCCTGACTAGTTTTGGGCAAAAATTTGTCGTGGGAGTCCTAAAGACCTTTTTAATGTTGTGTGTTGGTCTGGATGGACATTCGTTTTCAAGTTCAAATGAGGCTCTGAATAGGAAATACCAAATTTCTCATTTTACGTGTGCTATAGTCCTTGGATTTTGGGTGATATATGATCCCGATGGGTTTTTGGCCGAATTTTTTTGAGGGAATCCATGACGAGCTTATTATGGCGTGCGTTGGTCATGAGGGGTAAATTTTTACATTTTAAATTTCAAACGAGGCCCGGAACGGAAAATACCAAATTTCTCTTTTTATGTGTGCTATAGTCCATGAATTTTGGGTGATATGTGATCCTAACAAGTTTTTGGTCAAAAAATTTTGTGGGCATCCATGATGACCTTATTAATGGCGTGCGTTAATTTGGAGGGGCAAGCGTCCAGATTTTCAAGTTCAAACGAGGCCTGAAGCCATATATACCAAATTTCCTGTTTATAGTCCATGAATTTCGGGTGATATGTGATCTCGATGACTTTTTGGCCAAAATTTTTACTTGGCGTCTGTGATGACCATATTAATGGCATGCATTGATAAGGATGGGCAAACATCTGTATATTAAATTTCAAATGAAACCCAAAATGGAAAATACCAAATTTCTCATTTTAAGTGTGCTATAGTCCATGAATTTTTGGGTGATATATGATTCCGACAGAGTTTAAGACAAATTTTTTGTGGGTGTATGTGACAACTTTATTAATGGCGTGCATTGATCCGGAGGAGAAAACATCAGCATTTTCAAATTCAAACACGGCCCGATATGGAAATATCAAAATTTCCATTTTATGTGTGCTGTAGTCCATCGATTTTGGGTGATATCTGATCCCGATGATTTTTTGGATGAATTTTTATGGGTGTCCCTGACGACTTATTAATGGCTGCGGGGGTCCGAAGGGGCAAAAGTCCACATTTTCAAGTTAAAAAAAGTTTCGGAATGGGAAATACCAAATTTTCCATTTTACGTGTACTATGTCTATGAATTTTGGGTGAAATGTGATTCCGACGGGTTTTTGGCCAAAACTTTTTGTGGACGTATGTGACAACCTTATTAATAGCGTGCTTTGGTGCGGAGGGGGAAACGTCCTTATTTTTGAGTTCAAACGAGACTTGGAACCAGAAATACCAAATTTCTAGTTTTACGTGTCTATGAATTTTGGGTGATATATGATCCTGAAGGATTTTTGGCCGTAGGATTTTATGGGCGTCCATAACGACCTTAATAATGGCGTGGGTTTAGAGGGGAAAATGTCCACATTTTAAAGTTCAAACGAGGCTAGAATAGTAAATACCAATTTTTCTATTTTATGTGTGCTATAGTCCATAGATTTTACATGATGTATGATCTCGATGAGTTTTTTGCCTAATTTTTTTAGGTGTCTGTGAAGAACTTATTATTGGCGTGCGTTGGTCTGTAGGGGTCGTATGTATTTTCAAATTCAAATGAGGCTCGAAACGAAAAAATAACAAATTTTTAATTCCACGTGAGCTAAAATCCATGGATTTGGGGTGATATGTGATCCCAACGGGTTTTTGGTTGAACTATTTTGTAGGCGTCCTAATGACCTTGTTAATGACGTGCATTAGTCAAAAGGGGAAAACATCTGCATTTTTTATTTCAAACCAGGCTCAAAATGAGAAACACCAAATTTCCTGTTTTACGTGTCCTATACTCCATGAATTTTTGGTGATATGTGATTCTAACGGGTTTTTGGAAGAAACATTTTGTGGGAGTCCATGAAGATCTTATTAATGGCGTGCGTTGGTCTGGAGGGGTAACAGTCCGCATTTTTAAGTTCAAACGAGGCTCAGAAAGTGAAATACTAAATTTCTCGTTTTATGTTTGCTATAGTCTATGTATTTTGGGTGATATGTAATCCTAATGGGTTTTTGGACAAATTTTTTTGTGGGCGTCTGAACAATTTTATTAATGGCGTGCGTTGGTTCGGAGGGGAAAACTTCCACATTTTGAAGTTGGCAGAATGGTCTGGGAGGTCCATGTACTTGTCTTGGTTTGTCACCTGGACCCTTCTACTCATGACTTTTCCAACTGAATCCTCGAACCCACTGAAATCCAATATTTTAAACCCTTTTCTTGACCTGCCATCCCATGTGACAAAAGCAGTTCAAGTGCGTGAATTACACTCACTTTAGGAGCGTGAGATGCTTTTAAATAGCCAATAATAGTCATTTTTTGCCATCTTCTTCAAATTCCCCTAATTTCTTCTTCATATATCTCAAATTTCTTCTCTTTCTCACTCGTGTATCTCTCTTCAAATTTCTTCTTGTTCTACTTAATCGATCGGGACCTGTCTATATTTTAGTTTTCTCTCATTTTTCTTACTCATTAAATTTTTTTGTTCTTCACAATGACTATTTGTTTTTGCTATTGTGGGCTTCATGCTGAACTTAAGATATCAAGAGCATCAACTAATCCAGGAAGAATATTTTGGGGATGTAAAAAATACTCAAATGGTAATGGATGTGATTTTTTTGATGTGTTGATATGACTGATCCTACATATCAAGAACAATACTACATGATGAACCAATCAACAAAGGTTGATCATGGAAGGCATGAAAGATAGGGAGGACATGGAAGACATGGGAGATCGAGCATTAATATTGATATTAATTAATGTTGTTGTGATTGTTGTCATTTGGGTTTTATCTTTTGTATTTAAGTTGTCTTGATGATTTGTTCATTTGAGTACTATGATAATTTAATAATGTATGAAAATATTCAATTTAAAACTTTTAATTATCATAGCAAATTCATAAGCTAAAATAACTTCTTTGTCATAGCAAGTTAACACAACAATTGAAAATTAAGTTAACAGTTGGATAGTATCATAGACAATGTCATTGAGAATTTAGCTAGAAAAAATATGAGTCTTTACTATGAAATATTATGTGTCTTGAGTGCTTGGTGTGGACTGAGTGGCTGGTGTGACATGAGTTCTTTTGGATTGGGTGCTTGTAGTGGCATGAGTACTTGTAGAAAAGTTGACTCGTTTGTAACTTTGTTATTGTAGATGCCTTTGAGTAACTATAGCTCCACCCTTCCACCTTAGTCCATTGCTTTGTAACCAAGATCAATATTGGTAGGCATTTAACTCTTCAATTAGCACTATGTAACACTCTATCAGTAGTTTCAGACTGTTAAAAGACAATAATGATATCAGTTAGAGATTCTATAGAATAAAACTAAAGGTCCTTAAATGATAATATTTATATCACACTACCATTTGCTCCAAATAGCACACCAAAACTAGTTGTTCTTGGCCTCTTATAACCGGGTTTTTCACTACCTCATTTAACTTTGCTACTCCTCTTTGAGCCACTAGAACTAGTAGTTGACTGTTGACTACTAAATTAATTTTTTGGTTGAGCAACACTTACAAAATTTACAGAAATATTTGCAGCACTTCCACCCGCGTAGTTGTTGCTCTTTCAGCTATTGCTAATATAATGCCTGGTCTTTTAGTAGTTGCACCACCACTTCCACCCATACATGTTGCAGCAGTAGCCATGAGTTGCACCTCTAGAAGTTGTTGAAGTAGTGGTTGGTCTTTTAGTAGCTGCACCACCAGTTCCACCAGTACATGTTACAGCAAGTAGTTGCACCTCTGAAAGCTGCTAAAGTAGTGGATGGTCTTTTAGTAGCTGCACCACTAGTTCCACCAGTACATGTTGCTGAAGTAGTTGCACTAGCAATTACACTTGTACAAGTTGCTGAAGTAGTTGCACCACCACTTCCATCTGTAGAAGTTCTTGCCATTCCAGTAGTATAACCATTTTTCTACATACACAATTTTTCCAAACTGAATTTAGAAGTATTGATAAAATAAATTTCATTAACAAAGTTGAAGAAGTTAAAGCAGAACTTATAGAAATTGGACATCCTTTCTTGTTATGTCCAAAATTCTTGCACAAAGAAAATTTTATTTTTCTCCCCTTCCTTATAGCCTTTCCAAACTTCTTCTTACTAGGCTCATCACTATCCTTTGACCTTTTTTTCTTGGTCTTCTTGGCATAGAAGTGATTTCAGGTGGCTCAATGGATGGTCTTGTGCTCTTTGGCCACATCTTTATGTTTGTCATAGGTTGAATGAACTGTACGCTTTCAAATATGTTTCCTTCTTGTACCAGTGATAAAAAAATGACTCAACATCTAAATCCTTGTAATGCATTGTAGTAATCCCATGTGCACTAGAAATTCCTTTCAGTTGACATGACCTATAACTACACACTTTCTTTTTGCATTTAACAACATATTTATATGGTGGATCCTGAATCTCATAGCCATTATCTCCATTAAATTTAACCTCATATATGCTGCATGTTCAACATTCTCACTAAGAATTTGCATAGCCATAGGTGACACATCAGTTACCCATTTTTTTCAAAAAACTCTCTCATTTAAGTCATTCTTTCCATGACTTTGACTCTAATTTCCTCTAACATAGTGATGATTGATTTGAATCTAGCTACCAAGATCCAACTATTGAATGTCTCACACATATTATTCTCAACTATGTCACACTTGCTATGTTCCTTGAATAATGCCCTATACCATGCCTCTTTATTGTACTTTAACAAAGCTTTCATAATGTCTTCTCCCAACATACTCATTTCATCAAGTTTTGATTGTAAATGAACTTCAAATGGAGCCCTGACAACCTGCCAATTTTTTTTCTCCTTTCTTCACCCCTCCATACCTTCTTCTAGTTGGCCCATATATATCTAGCACACCATCTATGCTCAACATTTAGCAATAAATCAGTAAGTGTTATGTGACGACCCTATCAAAGAAAAAAGGCATGCCAAGAAAAAACAATAGTAATATAAATGTAACATAGAAATTGCTATAGCAAAGTAAAAAAAAAGACTACAAAGTGTTTTCATACCTTCTGCATATCAGACATAATTGTAAGTCCTTCACTTTCAATTTGTGTCAGCTTCAAATTATTTTTGATGCACTTGATAAATCAAGACCACGTGTCCTTGGATTTTTTATTAACTATTGCCCATGCTACAGGGTACATTTGATTATTTCCATCCTTGAAAATGCAAGTCAACAGTTCACCTCTACATACACCTTTTAGAAATGAACCATCAAAACCAATTATCCGTCTACACCCCCTATCAATCCACTTTTTAGTGCTTCAAGATAAATATAAATCCCCATAAATACCTCTTTTCCAGGAATTGTATTCTTGGATTTCCTAACAACCGCAGTAGTTTCTGGATTTGTGGACTTCAACTCCTCAGCATAATCATACAATCTAGCAAATTCCTCTATGAAATCACCCATATGCTCATTCACTACTTTTATTTTTGCTCTTCTACAACTTATTTTACTACCATACAATCCATAATCATTTCTAACTAGGCCTTGAATCTGATGGAGTCTGATGTTAGGCTCACTCATGATTCTATATTTGTAAGTCTTACTAATCCACTTTGGAGTACATAACTTGTTTCTTGTTCTTTTGCAACACTTATGGATAGAAAAATATGCTCTTCACAGTAAATTTTTTAGTATTATCATTAATACTTCCTAGAATATGTCAAGGACAACCCTTCTTACACTTTTCCCTGATCCTCTCCTTTTCATTAGCATTAAGTTTAAGGTTCACACCCTTCTGAATAGAGTAAATGTATAGTGATTCTCTAAACTCAACATTATTCACAAAAACCAAAGACAACTGAAAATAAAATAAAATTGGGCAGTTGGGTCAAAAGAGACCTTTGTACTTGCATTCCTAGCTGGTGGATCTACAACCTCATCAGACTCAACATGATCCCCTTTATCTTCACTAATATCACTATCAGGATCTGACCTATTAAAATACAGGTCATCCCCACCCAATTTTCCTTCACTTCTTCCCCTTTTCTTCTTTTAATATCTTCAAAATTAGCATCTATACCTATAAGACTAGAAAGTATCTCCTCTACATTTATTTTAGCAGATAGGCAAACGGTCGCATTTTCAAGTTCAAACAAGGCTCAAAACGGGAAACACCAAATTTCATACTTTACGTGTGCTATAAACCATTGATTTTGGGTGATATGTGATCTCCACAGGTTTTTGGCCGAAAGTTTTGTAGGCGTCCATGATGGCCTTATTAATGACGCGCATTTTTCTGGAGGGGTAAATGTCTTAAATTTCAAGTTTAATTGATGCCCGAAATGGAAAATATAATTTTTCATGTTTTATGTGAGTTATAGTCCATGAAATTTGGGTGATGTGTGATTCAGATGGATTTTTGGCAGAATTTTTTTATGGGCATCAGTGACGACTTTAATAATGGCATGCGTTGGTTCAGAGTTGTAAATGTACGCATTTTCAAGGTTAAACAAGGCCCGAAATGGGAAATACAAAATTTCCCATTTTACGTGTGCTATACAGTCCAAGGACTATGGGTGATATGTGATCAAACAGATTTTTGGCCGAAATTTTTATGGGCATTCGTGACTACCTTATTAATGGAGTGCGTTGGTCCGAAGGTGAAAAATCTACATTTTCAAGTTCAAACGAGGCGCGGAACGGGAAATACCAAATTTCTCATTTTATGTGTACTATTCCATGAATTTTTGGTGATATGTGATTCCGACGGATTTTTGACTGAAATATATTGTGGGCATCCGCGACAACCTTATTAATGGCGTGAACTCGTCCATAGGAGAACATGATGTACTGTGAGTTTACGATATTTTTTGAAGCATTAAACTTGAAGTTATGCATGAGTCTTAGGCATTTTTTAATTATATGTGATGTAATTTGATTGATTTTTGTAAGAAGTAGGTTTTTGAGTAGTGGTGTTTAAATATGCTTGAAACTACAACAAAGTGGTAACAGACGAGCCCACCTACGAGCCGTCATTCCTTCGACGAGCTGTATGTGGCTGGTGTGGGTGAATTGTCAAGGAAAATGAACCAAGTGTATAACAACGAAGCGACTAATGGACCATAGGTCCTCCGATGAGCCGTCATTGATGTGTTATGGGTCACTTCATAGAAGATGAGTTCCAGCCCATAAACTACGATTGAACAGGACAGACCGTGCTTAGATCTACGGGTCGTAGGTCATGACCGTCGATAACATCCACCAGAATTTTGACTAACTGTTGAATGATGATGGCACCCACGAGCCGTCGTTCATGTGACGAGCCGTAGGTGACCAACCGTGGATGACACTGCCAAAACTGAATTTCCTTAGGATTTCTATTCCTACTTGGTTTAGGATTTTATTTTCTATAAATATTAGTTGTATTTTTCATTTTTTGGGTTGTTAGACTCTTTGTGCAACTTTGATTTTAGCTTTGGGAATTATTTTGCGAACACTTTCGGCATTTAATTCTTAAAGTTTGGTTTATGCAATTTGAGTTTTTTTTTTCAATTCAAGATTTCGGATTTCATCTATTCTTGTAACACCTCAGAAATCAGACCCAGAAAAAAATTCAGAAAATCAGAAGCTACGGGCACCACCTACGGACCGTGGGATGACTTACGGTCCGTGCTGGCGGTCCGTAGATGGACACTGCAACCAGCTCAGAAAAATCGACTAA
>JAJOOO010036377.1:0-18371 GCA_029582685.1 Solanum piurae
ACACTTGAATTTCAAATAAATTCAGTTACGCCAAATTAATTCTGTTATTTAACTAACATTCTGAATTAATTTATTAGAGAAAGGAAATGATTTAACAAGATTGATTAAATAAATTTTGTCCAAAAATATTATCAATCAATCACATCCAAATCCGAAGCCGAAGCCGAGGCCGAGCGAGCGACGACGGCGCGAGGGGGCACCTTCTTCTTAACCCTTTAAGAACTAAAGGAAGTGTTTCCTAATATAAGGACAACAATTTCCTTTCTTCTACCAATATGGTAAAAATGACCTTTCAATTGCACTTTTGCAATGACTTTTCATTTTGCCTCCAAAATTGGTTCCCCCCACTTTCATTGGTTCTTCCATTTTCCATTTTCTCTTTTTATTTTTCATTCACACCTTCCTAAATCCAACATTTTTTCCTCTTTAGAAATAAAAATATGGAACCATGAACGATTGGGGAAAAGAGAACTTTATCTTTTACCAACTATTGTTCTTTCATTTACTAAAAATATTTTTACATGTATTTAAAGAGTGGACCATATCTAACTACTTTGATGCACTTGAATTTCTTGTTACAAATGTACCTATTTGTAAAAAGATACAGGAAAAACAAAACCAACAGAGTGTATCTTTAGCCTTGTCACGTTTACCTTATAAGTAAATTAATCCTAGGTCTATTTTTCGATTTTAGGTCAATCACTTGTCATAATTAAAATGTACTTTGTTATTTGCATAAGGAAGTGTTTCATATATACTACAATGTTAAACATGAACACAATGTCATATATCTAACTTAATATTAAATATGGGTTCGAAATCGAGTGTTTATTGGAATTTTAGATATATTTTGCACATATATCTATGCCCCAACTGTGAGTCAAAAATTGAATTTCACTTAAACTCATACCTTCTTAACTACTCCACTGATGATAGGGGTCTTCAATTTAAATTAAGTTTACAAACGCAAAGACACAATAGAAAACTTTCTTCTTCACCACACAAGCGCATTTTCAATATATGTTCACTTCATCCACATGTGAAATGAAATAATTTAAAACATCCATATGATGTGCAATATATTACATAGATTGTATTTGGAGAAGAGTAATAGAGAATGGGATTGATTTTCAAGTAGAAGGTTCATGATTCTAAACCAAGTCAATGAAGATAAATTGGCAAAGAATCTATTTTGATGAATTCGACAGCTCAGGGAAAATTGCATCAACATGGCGATGATACATTGGATCAGGAAGCCAAAGTCGAGCAATGTAATGATGAGATGATGTACACCTGTAAACTTCTTCAATAATCCAGATGGTTGCTTCAGCTTTGCCCGGATCGATGATGTTATCTAATGGAACGTCTTCATTATTTGCACCAATCCTCGTTTGATCAAACTTCTTCATTTGGACATTGGTCAAGTAATGTAGGAGTTGCCCATATAAATCCTTCATGGTTGCAGCAAACCCAACCCATGAGGTGAAAAGGGCCACCTTCATGTACTCTTGGTACATTCTTGCTCTTCTTAGGATTAAATCCGATATAGAGAGCGTGTAAGACTAGTGATACGAATAAAAAGCATTGAGTAAAGATATATCATAACCTTGCACTTCAGTCACTCATGTTGCAATTAGTTTGAACATAAGATCTTTGAAACAATATCCATATTAACAAAACAAAAAAGTAACACATTTGAGAATCAGTATTATCATAAAAGAGGCCACTCTTACTTGCGTTTTCACATCAGAGAGGAGTTGTTTTGGTAAATTGTTTCCCTTGGGAAATCCAGCTTCTATTAAATCAAAGCTACATCTATCCAGAAATTGTTCGTCAATTGGTACAGACCAAAAGAAAGCAACAAAGATGTACATCTAAATATACCGAAAGAAAGTGCAACATAAAGTTGACCATTTTTTAAAAGCATGTGTAACTTATGCTGGCAGCAATTATGTAAAATCTGGTGGAAACCAATAAGATTTGTCGATAAAACGAAAATTTTCACCTTGTGGCATTTATAAGAAGACAACCCATTTAGAGAAGAATTGTTGGCAGAATTCAATGAGGTCTCCAATTCAATGTAGATATTGTAAGAAGTATGGTCACATTGAGAAGTATTGTAGGCAAAAGCAAAAGCAAAGTGGCTAGTCTTCCCATCGAGTGAATTTCGTAAATGATCACCAAGTTGGAACATTAGAGGAGGAGGTTTTCATTGCCTCGCACACATAACATATTGACCAATGTAAATGCTATGTTGATAGCGCGTGCACAAGTCACATGGCGATTGATGAAAATATATTTGTTACCTTGGACAGATCTGCTAGAACCAATGTGAAGCTTGGAAATGGCGCATTGGTGGAAGCTCACGGTAGAGGGTTAGTAAAATTTCCTACTGACGAAGGTACGAAAATTATTAATGATGTTCTTTATGTGCCAAATTTTATTCAAAACTTGTTAAGTGTTGCTCAATTGCTTCGTAAAATTATTCTCTAAATTTTAAGGAAAAACGATGTGTCATTTATGATCCTAAAGGATGTGAAGTAGCTAAAATTAGCATGATTTAAAATTCCTTTCCAATTTCATGATATTCTATTGATACTTGCTCTTTTAATGTTGAATTGAGCGATACTTGGCTTTGGCACAAAAGGTTCGGTCATTATAATCTTAGCTCACTGGTGTACATGCAATCAAAGGGTATGGTTCTTGAATACCCAAAATTGACATGCGTAGAGATGTTTGTGAGTCATGTCAATTTGGTAAAATGCATAGAGGATCCTTTCCTAAAGGAAGTCTTTGGAGAGCTAAGGAAAAGCTAGAGTTGGTTCATACATATTTATTTGGACCAATGAGGACGGCTTCTTTTAGTGGAAACAAGTATTTTGTTCTCTTTGTAGATGATCTAACTCGAATGACACGGGTCTACTTTCTAAGTAGCAAATATCAAGTGTTCTCTATTTTCGAAGAATTCAAAGCTATTGTTGAAAGGGAGAGTGGCTATAAATGGAAGTATATTAGATTCGGTAATGGAACTAAATATACTTCGTATCAATTCAGCAAGTATTGTATAGATTCGGGTATTCAACAACAATTCATTGTTAGCTACACTACACAACAGAACGGGGTTTTTAAGAGGAAGAACAAAACTGTGATGGAGATAGCAAGATGAATGTTGGTAGAAAAGAAGATGCCTAAATAATTTTGGGCTGAAGTAGTCAATACCGTTGTCTATTTGCTAAATAGATTACTAACTAGAGCAGTCCAAGACATGACACCATTTGAAGCAGGGAAGGGTATCAAGTCGTCTGCAAAACACTTGAAGGTATTTTGTTCGGTATGTTATGCACATGTTCCTGATGGTAAAAGAGGCAAATTAGATAGCAAGGCAGAACTATGTGTACTGATGGGCTATAGTACAAGTGCAAAAGGATATAGGGTGTACAATGTTAGTAGTAAGAAGGTGTTTGTGAGTAGAGATCTTGTAGTAGATGAGTCTAGCCACTACGATTGGGATCGAGATACTATTGTGAAGAACCAAGGTGGGAGTACTTTAGTTGCAAATCCAAATCAACAAAAAGGGTGATACTCCCTCTAGTCCTATATTGCTGGAACAAAAAACAATTATGATGTTGAATTGACTACAAACTCTCCTGTTTTGAAGACCAAATCACTAGTCGAAGTTTATAAGTAATGCAATTTTCCTCCTGTTGAAGCATCCTCATTTGAAGAAGCAGCAAACCACAAAGTGTGTATTTCAGCACTGGAAGAGGAACTTGCCATGATTAATAAAAATGATACTTGGGAGTTGGTTGATAAGCCAGAAGAGAAGAATGTTATCGGTGTCAAATGGGTCTATGGAACAAAGTTCAATCCAGATGGCTCCATCTTCAACCATAAAGCTAGACTTATAATTAAAGGCTATTCTCAGCAGCCTAGAGTGGACTTTGGAGAAACGTTTGCTCCTGTTGCGTGGCAAGAGATAGTAATGTTTCTAGTCGCTCTCACAACATAATTCAAGTGGAAAATCATCCATTTGGATGTCAAATCTACATTTCTCAACGGATTGCTTGAGGAAGACATTTATGTTGAACAACCTGAAGGTTTTACAATTGCAGGTGAAGAAGACAAGGTGTACAATCTTAAAATGGCTATCTATGGTCTTAAACAGGCCCCAAGAGCTTGGTATAGTAGGTTGGATTCTCATTTGTTGTCTCAAGGCTTCAACAGAATCCTAAATGAGCCTACTTTGTACTTCAAAAGGCAAGCGGATAGGATGTTGATTATGATATCAGTTTATGTCGATGATTTGATGATTACAGGTGAAAATCCTCTTGCAGTTCAAGAAGTTAAAAATAAAATGCTAACAGTTTTTGAGATGTCCAATCTAGGAGAAATGAAGTTTTTCTTGGGAATGGCAATATCTCAATATTTTGAAGGAATTTTCTTGTACAAAAAGAGGTATGCCTTGAATCTGTTAAAAAGGTTCAAGCTTGACAAGTGCAAAGCTATTGCAACTCCACTTGTTGTGAATGAAAAATTAAGGAAGGATGATGGCGAAGAGAGGGCAGATCCAAAAGTTTGTAGAACTCTTATTGGAAGTCTATTGTATCTAACAGCTTCTAGGCCAGACATAATGTTCGCTGTCAGTTTGTTATCTTGATGTATGCAAAGTCCCAGCACTAAGCATTTTGGAGCCGCTAAAAGGGTATTAAGGTACATTAGAGGGATGATTAATTATGGAATCGAGTATAGAAATGTGGAGAATGGAGATATTATTAGCTATTAAGATAGCGAGTGGGGTGGATGTTTGGATGATTACAAAAGTACTTATGGCTACTGTTTTTCGTTTGGTTCAGGCATTTTTTCTTGGAGCACAAAGAAGCAAGATATTGTAGCACAATCTTTAGCAGAAGCCGAGTATGTGGCTACTGCATCTTCTACAAATCATGCAATTTGGTTAAGAAAGATCTTGTTGGAATTAAATTTATTGCATAAAGAACCAACAGTGATCTATGTGGACAATAAATCAACCTTTGCGATGGCTGAAAATCCGGTGCAGCATGTAAGAGCAAAGCATATCAACATAAGGTTTCATGATTTAAGAGATGCTGAGAAGAATGGTAAAGTTAAGTTGGTGCATTTTATAAGTGAAGATCAGTCGGCTGATATTCTGACCAAGGCTCTTTCCACTAAGAAGTTTGAGTTTCAAAGGTTGTTGCAATGAGTTTCAATGAAATTTTTTAAGGAGTGTTAGAAAATTAAGATTTGTCTAGAAACTCCTAGATTGGAGATATTTTGTATTAGATATGTTAGAAAAGTAAGATTTTTCTAGAAACTCCTAGGTTGGAGATGTTTTATAGTAGATATGTTAAAAAATTAAGTTTTGTCTAGAAAATCCTAGATAGTAGATATTTTGTAGTAAGATGTGTAGTCTTGATTTAAAATGAGTGGTGGTTAGTGAGCCACATATGTACATAGTTTGCGGTGAGATATTTTGCTTATTATGTGGTTATAATTCTCACACTTTATCTATAAATAGACCATATATAATGAAACATCTTGTGAAAAAAATTGAACTCAAGAAAACTTAAGCTTTCTTCTTCACTTTCAGATTTTCAGTAGCAATTTACAGCTGCGATTTCCTAATGTTTACACCGTGTAGACCTGAAGTTCTTCTTCCTTTTCGTTGTAACAGAAGAGGTTTATTGGTCAGCGTTCGAGGGGGCATTTTACTTCCCATTGTGGTAGAAGAAGAATTCCATATTAAAAATGTGTAACGTACATCCTTGCTTATTATAGCTACTACTTTTATCAAATTAGATTCAAATAGAAAAGTACAGTCTTCATCTTGTCTTGTCGTTAAAGTAGAAAAGACACAACACGTTATGAAGTGAGGTTTTATACCTGCATTAGATGGTTTTGAAGCATATATTAATCCATGCCATTGGAGGGAAAATGTTGTAATCCACAATAGTGAAATCATTAATCAATAGTAACATCTCCGATATCACCAGTCGGGCTTGCATTATCGGGTAAGATCCTGTAAAATAGTAGCCACAATATTGTCTTATTGTGTCTGACAACCCATATGGTGCTCTGATCAATGTTGCAGAACCAATATTAAGATCTGTTATTCAAATTTTCAAACACGATTAGGAAGGTATATTATACTAAGGCAGTAACAGGGCATAGAGGAAGTAATAGGGTATACCTATTCGTTTATTGCTGAAGTTGGATGTTTTTTCTAATACTGGTAGTTTATTTGTTGCAGAGTATATTCTAAACTGTTTTAAAGAGAGGATAGTGATAAGTTGCATCTGTTGGGGGATAGACGTTGGTTACTGTCCAGAATGCGAGAGTTGGAAGTCATGTCGCTTCGTGAAGGATTGTGTTGAGTGGCAAAGGAGTACGGTAACGTGAGGTATTTTTAGCTATGGTTTTCTTTAGTTAGCGGTACTTGCATAATTTAAATTTGTAGTTAGAGAGTTCATGCTCTTTTTTATGCGTCTGTAATAGCCTATGTCCCCGAAAAAGAATGTGCTACGCCTGGCCCCTTTTCTGCAGATGAGATTAGGATGAAAGGGCCTTTTTCAAATCTTACGTTCATCGATGTGAACTCCTAGGCTGTGAAAGAGAGGGTGGACTATAAATTGAATCATATGCATCTAATGCCCTTGCCCTACCACCTATAACGCGATTCACTATTCCCACTGGGGCTGGGAAGTATGCCCCACAACCCAAAGCGGCGAAGAACAAATAGAATTTTCTACCAAATCTGGCTAACGAGGGAGTAAATTAGATGATTGGTTCTGTAGAAAGACGAAAGTGGATTCGCGGAGAACTAGCTAGCTCTGGGTTCGAGTGGCATTTCACCAGGACAAGGTTCTTTTGCTTTGAATCTTCAAAGCAAGCGAATGATGATCCTTGTGCAATAGGGCTTAGCTCAATCTCTTCGTCAGTCCTAAATCCTTATATTAGCTTAGTCAATGTCGTAGTATGAAAAAAAGGAAAATTTGTAAAGAAAAGAGACAAGACTAGTCATTGCGCTAGTAGTGTATACGAGCCTCCCACTTCAGTACCATCTCCTTTTTTAGCAGTCGAGCTGCCATGTCAACCCTTTGCAGCGCTTCCTTCGTAGCTGTGCTCACAGAGCCTATAGATACTAGTATAACGTATGCTATTTAAATATCTGCGCCCGCCTTTATACAGTTGGATATACAAAATTATCTATTTTTGAAACATGAATTAAAGTACTAGATCTTTTTTAAGGTAGTAATAGAAATTGCATATCCAAATAAATCTTCAACTTCATCTCTAATGATTTCATATCACGTGACATATTATGTATTTTTTCCTCTTTAGAAATAAAAATATGGAACCATGAACGATTGGGGAAAAGAGAACTTTATCTTTTACCAAGTGGTGTTCTTTCATTTACTTAAAATATTTTTTACATGTATCTAAAGAGTGGACCTTATCTAACTACTTTGATGCACTTGAATTTCTTGTTACAAATGTACCTATTTGTAAAAAGATGCATGAAAAAGAAAACACAACAATGTATCTTTAGCACTGTGACGTTACCTTATAAGTAAATTAATCCTAGGTCCTCTTTTCGATTTCAGGTCAATCACTTGTCATATTTAAAATGAACTTTGTTATTTGCATAAGGAAGTGTTTCATATATAATACAATGTTAAACATGAACACAATGTCATACATCTAACTTAATATTAAATATGGGTTCAAAATCGAGTATTTATAGGAATTTTAGATATATTTTGCACATATATCAATGTGCCAACTGTGTATTTAAGTTTCGAGTTTCACTTGAACTCATACCTTCTTAACTACTCCACTGATGATAGGGGTCTTCAATTTAAATTAAGTTTACAAACGCAAAGACACAATAAAACACTTTTTTCTTCACCACACAAGCACAATTTCAATATATGTTCACTTTATCCACATGTGAAATAAGATAATTTTAAGCATCCATATAATGTGCAATATATTACATTGATGGTATTTGGGGAAGAGTAATAGAGAATGGGATTGATTTTCAAGAAGAAGGTTCATGATTTTAAACCAAGTCAATGAAGATAGATTGTCAAAGAATCTACTTTGATGAATTCGGCAGCTCAGGGAAAATTGCATCAACATGGCAATGATACATTGGATCAGCAAGCCAAAGTCGAGCAATATAATGGTGAGACGACGTACACCTGTTAACTTCTTCAATTATCTAGATGGTTGCTTCAGCTTTGCCCGGATTGATGATGTTATCTAATGGAACATCTTCATTATCAGCACCAATCCTCATTTGATCAAACTTATTCATCTAGACATTGGTCAGGTAATGTAGGGGTTGCCCATATAACTCCTTCATGGTAGCACCAAATCCAACCCATGAGGTGAAAGGTAATGCTAAGCCACGTTGTGTGGGCAGAGGGACCACCTTTATGTACTCTTGGTAGATTCTGCTCTTGAGAGCGTGTAAGACTAGTGATACGAATAAAAAACATTGAGTAATGATACATCATAACCTTGCACTTTAGTCACTCATGTGGCAATTAGTTTGAACATAAGATCTTTGAAACAATATCCATATTAACAAAACAAAAAATTAACACATTTGAGAATCAGTATTATCATAAAAGAGGCCTCTCAAACTTGCGTTTTCACATCAGAAAGGAGTTGTTTCCCTTGGGACATCCAACTTCTATTAAATGAAAGTTGTATCTATCCAGAAATTGTTCGTCAATTGTTACAGACCAACATGAAGCAACATAGATATACATCTAAATATACCAAAAAAAGTGCAACATAAAGTTGACCATTTTTTAAAAGTATGTGTAACTTATGCTGGCAGTAACTGTGTAGATTTGATGAGGACATTTAAATAGCTTTAATAAGGCATAATAGGAGTGTTTCAAACTTAATGACCGAACGATGCTAATAGAAGAGTGAAACATTTGATTCGATTTAAATATAAGAATAGTCGTAAAGTAGTGAGATTAATCTTTTTTAGTTCAAATTAAGTGAACGAAGAAATATTAGCTAGATAGATTCCATTGCGTAAAATATTAGGATACCATAGGTAGTAGCAAGAGAATTTAGTAAAAGGACATAATAGTATACTGTATTCAAAACAAAGAGTATCGATATTAATAATATGAAGAATAGTACAAAATTAAAGATACACACAATTAAAAGGCAGTACATGGAGTAACAATCAGGGTAGAAATATTGGTTCAACACAACGACAATAACACATTAAGACACTCGACACAGTGAGACATTCACTATTGGATGGCTTAATATGTTGCAAAAATTTAGTGATGTAACACCTTTTGGCACCAATAAGCCATTTTTTGTTTTCTCTGGCAGTCCATTTTTAGAGGACCATCGACAACTCCCTTCTATTTTTCAACCTCAACGTTTACGAATCCTTCTCAAGCCTCATGTTTAACTTTTTGTTCAGTGAGATAGTAGATAACAAGTTAACATTAAAAAAATGAGCAGAGAAAAGGCAACTGGAAGCATATGAACTTTCTGACAAAAGAGTTATTGCTGCTGCATTAGGATCAGCACTGCGATAGCAACTGAACCAACTACATATACATAATGTTAATAGATGAAGTATTCCAACTTTCTTCAAAATAGTAAACCTTTTCCCTAAACCTCTAATAGGTGCTAAAATATGAGAACTTACCATTCATTTTAATGAACAACTAAGAGAACTGTCACCATTAATCGGTTAAAAGGTTTTTTATTTCACATAAACTACAAAGGGAAAACGAAGGAAAAGATAATCGAGAGAATTGAGAAGAAATGGGTGGAAGACAAGTACATGACAATTGATCAATGAGCGGTCATTAAAAATCCCAAAGAGCTATCATGGACTTTTGCTTTCTCGTGTTACAAGAGTTAAATGACTTTGAAACCACGACACCCGGATTTTCATATCAACAAAGCAAACAAAAACATAACATCTACACAAGCCGGCCTATGAATAAACATAGAATTTCTTATCAGATACAGGAAAATGATAGAGCTGATTAAAATCTTTCATTGTCGAGTTTTTTTCGCAATCAATTTTTAAGTTATAAAATACATCGGCTACCCAGATTTCTTACACACCTGAACCTAACAATTGATCAAGTATTCCAGCATCAATAACAAAGATCAAACTCATAAACTTAGTAAATAATACTATCAATAAATGCCTTTCATTACAGGTCTTTTGACGTTCACGTGCGAATTTGGAAATAAGTAACCACTAAAATTCCAGAGAAGATGTTAGAAAATTAAGATTTGTCTAGAAACTCCTAGATTGGAGATATTTTGTATTATATATGTTAGAAAAGTAAGATTTATCTAGAAACTCCTAGGTTGGAGATATTTTGTAGTAGATATGTCAGAAAATTAAGTTTTGTCTACAAACTCCTACATAGTAGATATTTTGTAGTATGATATGTAGTCTTGATTTAAAATAAGGGGTGGTTAGTGAGCCACATATGGACATAGTTTGGTGTGAGATATTTTGCTTATTATGTGGTTGTAGTTCTCACACTTTATCTATAAATAGACCATATGTATGAAATATCTTGTGAAAAAAATTGAACTCAAGAAAACTTAAGCCTTCTTCTTCACTTTCAGATTATCCGTAGCAATTTACAGCTGCGATTTCTTATTGTTTACACCTTGTAGACCTGAACTTCTTCTTTTTTTTCGTTGTAACATGGTATCAAAGCCTATTTCCTAAGGGATCTGAATCGAATTTTATTTGTTTTGCTCATCTGCTTTCTGTTCTTTCTTGAATTTGCTTGCTGAAAAAAATCATGGCACCTGAAAATCAACCAACGACAAGTCCTCCGACTTTTACCGGAGACAATTATCACATATGGGCCATCAAAATTAAGGCTTATCTAAAGGCTCTCAACTTATGGAAAGTTGTTGAGCTTGGAGAACCTGATGTCCAGCCATTGAGAGTTAATGCAACTCTGAATGCAATTAAGAAGTATGATGAGTTGGTGACTAGATCTCCATGAGCTCACACATGCATACATTCAAGTCTTACGGACGTGATGTTTACGAGGATTATGACTTGTGAAACATCCAAAGAGGCTTGGGATAGGTTAAAGAGGAGTTTAAAGGCAGCACTAGAGTAAAGTCTATTAGACTCTTAGCATTGAAGAGAGAGTTTGAGCTTTTGAAGATGAAAGACTCAGATAGACTACTCTTCAAAGCTGATGGAGATTGTGAACCAGATAATAATACTTGGTGAAACCTTTCCAGATCAGAAGGTTGTAAAGAAGATATTGGTCAGCCTTCCAGACAAGTTTGAATAAAATATCTCAGCTATTGAAGAGTCTTGTAACTTGACTACTCTTACAATAGCCGAACTAATCTCCAAATTGCAAGTCCAAGAGAACCGGGACACAATGAGAAGTGCAGGGATAGTAGAAGATGCCTTTCAAGCAAGGCATAAATTCAAACATCAAAAGGAAAGCAGAAAAGTCTGCTTTGATAGTCTGGAGAGGTAAAATCTGGTGGAAACCAAGGTGATTTGTCGATAAAAGGAAAATTTCCACCTTGTGGCATTTGTAAGAAGACAACCCACTTAGAGAAGAATTGTTGGCAGAATTCAAAGAGGTCTCCAATTGAATGTGGATATTGTAAGAAGTATGATCACATTGAGAAGTATTGTAGGCAAAAGCAAAATCAAAGTGGCCAGTCTTCCCATCGAGTGAATTTCACAAATGATAACCAAGTTGGAACATTAGAGGAGGAGGTTTTCATTGCCTCGCACACATAACATATTGACCAATGTAAATGATATGTTGATAGTGTGTGTACAAGGCACATGGCGATTGATGAAAATTTGTTTGTTACCTTGGACAGATCTGATAGAACAAAAGTGAAGCTTGGAAATGGCGCATTGGTGGAAGCTCAAAGTAGAGGGTTAGTAAAATTTCCTACTGACGAAGGTACGGAAATTATTAATGATGTTCTTTATGTGCCAAATTTTACTCAAAACCTGTTAAGTGTTGCTCAATTGCTTTATAAAAATTATTCTCTAAATTTTAAGGAAAAACAATGTGTCATTTATGATCCTAAAGGATGTGAAGTAGCTAAAATTAGCATGATTGAAAATTCCTTTCCAATTTCATGCAATTCTATTAATACTTGCTCTTTTAATATTAAATTGAGCGATACATGGCTTTCGCACAAAAGGTTCGGTCAGTATAATCTTAGCTCACTAGTGTACATGCAATTAAAGGGTATGGTGCTTGAACTACCCAAAATTGGCATGTGTAGAGATGTTTGTGAGTCATATCAATTTGGTAAAATGCATAGAGGATCCTTTCCTAAAGGAAGTCTTTGGAGAGCTAAGGAAAAGATAGAGTTGGTTCAAACAGATTTTATTTGGACCAATGAGGACGAATTTTTTCAGTGGAAACAAGCATTTTGTTCTCTTTGTAGATGATCTGACTCGAATGACATGGGTCTACTTTCTTAGTAGCAAATATCAAGTTTTTTCTGTTTTTAATGAATTCAAAGTTATGGTAGAAAGGGAGAGTTGCTATAAATTGAACTATAATAGATACGATAATGGATCTGATTATACGTCGTATCAGTTCAGCAAGTATTGTACATATTTGGGTATCCGTTAACAATTCACTGTTAGCTAGACTCCACAGCAAGATAGGATTTCTGAGAGGAAGAACAGAACTGTGATGGAGATGGCAAGATACATGTTGGCAGAAAATAAGAAGCCTAAATACTTTTGGGCTGAAGTAGTCAATACTACTGTCTATTTGCTAAATAGATTGCCAACTAGAGTCGTCCAAGACATGACACCATTTGAAGCATGGAAGGGTATCAAACCGTCTGCAAGACACTTGAAGGTATTTGGTTCGCTATGTTATGCACATGTTCCTGATGCTAAAAGAGGCAAATTAGATAGCAAGGCAGAACCGTGTGTTCTGATGGGCTATAGTACAGTTGCAAAAGGATACAAAGTGTACAAAGTTAGTAGTAAGAAGGTGTTTGTTAGTTGAGTTCCTGTATTGGATAAAGCTAGCCACTATGATTGGGATCGAGATACTGTTTTGAAGAACCAAGTTTGGAGTACTTTAGTTGCAACTCCAAATAAAAAAAAAGGTGATACTCCCTCTAGTCCTATTGATGGAACAATAAACAATTCTGATGTTGACAAATCAAGTAATTTTGTTAAGAAAGATCTTGTTGGAATTGAATTTGTTGCAAAAAGAACCAACAGTGATCTATGTAGACAATAAATCAGCCATTGCGATGGTTTAAAATCTAGTGCAGCATGGAAGAACAAAGTGTATCAACATATGGTTTCATGCTTTAAGATATGCTGAGAAGAATGGTGAAGTTAAGTTGGTGCATTGCATAAGTGAAGATCAGCAGGCTGATATTCTGACCAAAGCTCTTTCCACTAAGAAGTTTGAGTTTCAAAGGTTGTTGCAAGGAGTTTCAATGAAAATTTTTAAAGAGGAGTGTTAGAAAATTAAGATTTGTCTAGAAACTCCTAGATTGGAAATATTTTGTATTAGATATGTTAGAAAAGTAAGATTTTTCTAGAAACTCCTAGGTTGGAGATGTTTTGTAGTAGATATGTTAGAAAATTAAGTTTTGTCTAGAAACACCTAGATAGTAGATATTTTGTAGTAAGATATGTAGTCTTGATTTAAAATGAGTGGTGGTTAGTGAGCCACATATGTACATAGTTTGTTGTGAGATATTTATCTTAGTATGTGGTTATAATTCTCGCAGTTTATCTATAAATAGACCGTATGTAATGAAACATCTTGTGAAAAAAAATGAACTCAAGAAAACTTAAGCCTTCTTCTTCACTTTCAGGTATTCTGTAGCAATTTACAGCTACAATTCCCTATTGTTTACACCTTGTAGAGCTGAAGTTTTCTTCCAAGTCGTTGTAACAGAAGAGGGTAATTTAGTCAGCATTCGAGGGGGGATTTTACCTCCCATTAAGGCAGAAAAAGAGTTCCTTATAAAAAATGTGTAACATACATCCTTGCTTATTATAGCTACTATTTTTATCAAGTTAGATTCAAATTGAAAAAAACAGTCTTCATCTTGTCTTGTAGTTAAAGTGGAAAATAGACAACACATTATGAAGTGAGGTTTTATACCTGCATTAAATGATTTTGAATCAGATATTAATCCATTCCATTGGAGGGAAAATGTTGTAATCCACAAGAGTGAAATCATTAATGCATTCTCCCTTATCACTAGTCGGGCTGGCATAATCGGGTAAGATCATGTTAAATAGTAGCCACAATATTGCCCTATTGTGTCTGAAAACCCATATGGATCTGTGATCAGTGTTTCAGAACAAATATTAAGATCTATAATTCAAATTTTCAAACACGATTACGAAGTTATGTTATACCTAGGCAGTAACAGGGCATAGAGGATGTAATAGGGTATATTTTTTCGTTTATTGCTGAAGTTGGATGTTTTTTCTAATACTGGTAGTTTATTTGTTGCAGAGTCTATTCTAAACTGTTTTAAAGAGAGGATAGTGATAAGTTGCATCTGTTGGGGGATAGACGTTGGTTACTGTCCAGAATGCGAGAGTTGGAAGTCATGTCGCTTCGTGAAGGATTGTGTTGAGTGGCAAAGGAGTACGGTAACGTGAGGTATTTTTAGCTATGGTTTTCTTTAGTTAGCGGTACTTGCATAATTTAAATTTTTAGTTAGAGAGTTCATGCTCTTTTTTATGCGTCTGTAATAGCCTATGTCCCCGAAAAAGAATGTGCTACGCCTGGCCCCTTTTTGCGTTGATGAGATTAGGATGAAAGGGCTTTTTTCAAGTCTTACACAAGTTCATCGATGTGTACTCCTAGGCTGTGAAAGAGAGGGTGGAACATGAATTGAATCAGATGCATCTTATACCCTTGCCCTACGACCTATAACGCTAGTCAATATTCCCATTGGGGCTAGGAATTATGCCCCACAACCCAAAGCGGCGAAGAACAAATAGAATTTTTTACAAAAGCCGGCTAACGGGGGAGTAAATTAGATGATTGGTTCTATAGAAAGACGAAAGTGGATTCGCGGAGAACCAACTATCTCTTGGGTCGAGTGGCATTTCACCCGGACAAGGTTCTTTTGCTTCGAATCTTCAAGGCGAACGAATGATGATCCTTGTGCAATAGGGCTTAGCTCAATATCTCCTTCAGTCCTAAATCCTTATCTTAGCTTAGTCAGTGTCATAGTATGAAAAAAAGAAAATCGGTAGAGAAAAGAGATAAGACTAGTCATTGCACTAGTAGTGTCTGAAAGTCAAAAAAGGGGGGAGGGGGTGAATTAAAAATCCTTCAGTTGACTTCCTGCAGTAGTTAGTCGACTTCACCTGCACGTTAGTAAAACAGATAAACAGAGATAGTAGATGCAGTAAGTAAATAACACATATGGTTTTATACTGGTTCGGAACACCGGTGTGATGCCTACGTTCAGTCACCTTGGGTTTCAAGGGTTTCCTTAAGAGCAATTGAGAACTTGGTGAGTTACAGATGGTTCTTGCAAAATTTCCTGTCTAATGTGCAAATAATATTTTCTAGTTGACACAACCTCTACATGTATAACCTACACTAAAATCCTTCTTTTTCTTTTCTTTTTCAGTTGTATGCTCTCAAGTATACAATGCTTTTATGAAAGATAATAGAAGATAGTCATACAAGTTCAAGTGAAGTGCGTAGGTTTCTATGACAATGATACTGGTTTAAATAGGTGAGGAATCTTCCTCTTCTTAAGGAATAACCCAAGGGATTTTCATTCAATCAAGAATTTGTAGGGATTCCTTGATTGAGTCTGATTTGGATAGGATTGTGATCATGTCCATATAAGATATGTTCATGATATCCTTCCTTCTTCTGGAGAGGCGTCTTCACGGTTGGATTTGTTGTTTTCCTTAATTGCTGGAGACTTGCCTTCATGGTTGGATTTGTTGTCTACCTTCATTGCTACAGATTCACCGATTCATAGGAGTTTGAGGATATGGTGTGGCTGTCTTCCTTGAATCATGGGGATCTTGTCAATCAATGAGATCTTGGCCAGCTTGGATTGTGGAGTCTAATTTGATCATTTCTCTTTCACTGTGGGCTTGGATGTGTGAACTGAGATGTTACTGTGTTTCCCGTGAGTCCTCATTTGATCCTGTATGTGAGATTTGACTTATTGTTATTTATGAAAATACTTTAATACTTAGGAGGCAAACAATATCCCCCTTTTAGATAATGACAATAAGTTTCACAAAAATAATTTGGATAGTTAGGAAAGTTGTGACACTTCCCTGAGGCTCCCCCTGTCTACTTGTGCGTCTGTAAACTTGGAGAATTCACTGAGGTTCCCCCTGACTAGAAGGCACCTGTATCTATTGATATTTTTGTGGGAGGTTTTCTCCCCCTTTGACATAATAAAAAAAGACGATCACAGATAAACATAACTGATAATAGCATAACAGGCAAAAACATTGTAATGAGGTGCAGAGTCCTCCTCTTAGGGTACAAAACCAGGAAGTTTTAGGGACACACCCCTATTGAAAACATAGTCCAAAAAACACAGTAAAGCAGAGTCAACGATCACCGAGAAAGTATTTCAGAGTGTTGAGCACCTTCGTGCAGAAAGTGTTATAAGAGCGCTCAACATTCCTAGAAAAAGAGGAGTAAGAAGTCTGAACAGTCGCAGCTAGATCTGTGTTGGAGGAGCTGACTCGCAACTTGATAGTTTCGACCTATTTCATCAATTTATGCACCATGGAGATCCCATCTTGCTTCAGACTTGTCAAAGCTAAGTGTAATTTACCAACATCAGTGCTGGTATCTTTGTTGAGGCGGACAAGTCTATCAGTAGTGCTGAGGAGTTTCTCCAATCCTTCTTCCAACGCAGTCAGTCATGCCTTAATTTCCTCAGAATCCCTTAATAGAATGGCGGTAGAGTCAGTAGAGATCCGAGTAGGTTTGACGGATTCACTTCTTGCCTTAACAGATTCCTTCTTAAGCCAAGTGGTTCCAACGAGTGCATAACCCATACTTGAAAAGGTATAGGTATCATAAGCAGCAAAGATCTCGAGAGGCTTAAACGAGGAAAGATAGACAAGGTGATCCAACAAGATATGAGAAATCAGGAGTCCATAAGGCAGACTAGCAGTTCCACTAGGGTCATTTGCACTTTCCAGCATGTATTCTTTAAACTAGGTAGCCCAGTTAATCTTAAACTTCTTCAGCAAACAGTAGAGAACAAAGACATCACGTGTGGTGATGGTACTGAGAGACCCCTTTCGAGGAAGGAGAGTTGTAGCCACAATATGAGCAAGGATACGGTTTTCAAAACATAATGACAAAGGTCCAAAATCAGATATGTTAGAGTCGGATTCAGCCACGGCTATCTTGGCACCTTCGACAGAAACTTCAAAATCAAAGGGCCAAACACCATTCATATATGGAACATCCCCTGAAAACTTTGTACAAAAAATATCTTCCAACAGAAGATCATTCACAACCATGCGACTACCCAAAACAAGGGTTTCTAGTTCTCCCCTATCAGGCGAAACACGGAGGTTTGCATAGAAAAATTGAACAACATCTTGATATAAATCATTACCACAGAGACTAAAAAATAGAGCATGAACTTTTAGAAAGGTACCTACAGAGCAGTGAGAGTCCTTTAGTTGACAAAGGTTGATGACTCGATCGGGGACGATGAGTCTGCTCTGGAGTGCTTCAAACTTGATCTTTTGTTCAACTCTCCAAAAGTTTTGCATGTCTTCTCCAGAGAGTGATCTAGACGGAGAGGACCAGGGGTGATCTAGACGGAGAGGACCAGGATTTCTTTGCATCCTTCTTGGTAGAGGCAAAGGGCCTCTTTTTAGAGCAGGACCAACGAGTTGCATCCTCAGAGGAATCTGAGGAGAGGGAGATGGTGTCACAACCAAAAAGGTCGAAGCTATTTCCAGAATCAGCACTTTTGGAAGCCATGGATCTTATTCGGGTTATTATAGAAGAAGAGAAATAAATTGAAAGAGAGGATAGATGAGGGAAACAAAAGGTGAGAGAGTTTGTTAAATAGAACAAGAGGGAAGACGAAGGGTTTTGAGGTGATAGAAGGGTTTTTGAGTTGATTGAGGAGACGGGAAAGGAAGGTTGTAAAGACTTCATAGACGCAAAGATTAATTAGCACATAAACAGAGTGTTCAAGCAGTACTTGGACTTGTTCGTTATCGTCTTTATTGATGATATCCTCATTTACTCTAGGAATGAGGAAGAACATGCTAGTCATTTGAGAGTTGTTCTGCAAACTCTCAAAGATCGCCA
>JAJOOO010036378.1:0-13514 GCA_029582685.1 Solanum piurae
CTGATCTACGGACCGTAGGTCTGTCCGTGGGTCGAGACTTAGTCATTTTCTGAGCTGGATCTGGGAGGGGCTGCAGTGGTGAACCACGGACCACCAACACGGGCCGTGGTCTGACCTACGGTCCGTGGATGGTGACCGTAAGTTGCACCTGCAACTTCTCAAAATCTGCATTTATGGTCTGTTTCAGATACGGGGTGTTACAGATTTGATCGTTTCCTTCAGGGTGAGCAGCACACTGGAACAAAAGGTGAGACTAAAATATTTTGGCGATTCGCCGAATGAGTTCGGCGATCTGCAAATCTTCATTTCTCCCTTCATTTCAGCTGTTTTTGTTCCTTTTTGCTAAGTAGTGTCCATACTTTCCCTCAAACTCCAAATACTTGAAACATAAGAGTTTTCATTAGTTATTGAGACAAATTATGCATTTGAGGACACTAATTCTATCAAAATATAGCCCTAAATGAGTCCAATTTGTGGATTCATCAACACCCCCAACCTAAACTTTTGCTTGTCTTCAAGCAAACTCAAGTTCAACCATTCAAAAACGGTGTTTCGAACAGTGCTACACAAGACTCAATCATGAATGCACACAACAAGACTCAATTTACTTATGCAAAAATCAAATGTGTACCCAAAGATTCAAGTTGTGACTCACCAATATAAAGGAATCTCATGCTCACAATACTTGCTTCAAATGCAAGTTCAAGCTCAACCAAAGTGTTCAAATGCCTTCACACAAGGAATGATTTCAATTTCACACACAAGGGTTTAATCATTTAAAGTTCTGGAATCAAATGCAATGCTCACTCACACAAGGAAGAACAAAATGCATGCTTTCACCCATCGGTTTGCCTGTATTTTCCGATCAACATTGGTTTCGGCTCACTCAAGATCGAAAAGGTCTTTTCCTGGCTTGTAATGGGGCTGAGTGCAAAGGTATGGTCATTTAGGCTCAATGACTTTTATCCTCATGAAATGTGGTGCTCACAACACTTCCTTTCCTTTTCCTTCATCATTCTCTTTAGTGCTCATAAGTCCTCCTATTATTCACTTTCCATGGATTGCTTGGAAACCCCATTTTCTTCGTGTTTTCACAACTTTATTCCACTTCTTTCTTTTTCATTCTTTTTTTTTCTTTTTCTTTTCTCTCTATTTTTTATATGGAGGGGTTTCATTTTTCTCAAAATCATGGGTAAGAGGGACTTTCCTGCACTTCTTGATTTACCTTTTCATTTCACCACACCCCCAACTTAGGCTTTTGGCCTAAGTTGGCTATTCAAACTAACCACAACTTCATGAGGATTGTGTGTACTGGATAAGGAAAGGTTATGATTTCATCAAGTTTTTTCCAAAGAAAGGTAAGGCTCAAGGGGTGTTCAAGAGAGGTTTACAAACTCACAAGGTTTGTCACAAAAGAGGTATATGTCAAATTGGTTCACACTCTTTAAAATTTTCTAAGAACATATCAAGAGTTCACATCACTTAATTGATGGGACCAACGGGGAAAATTCTAGGATCTATCATTTATGGTTCACAGTAAGCTCATCACACAAGGCATCGACACTAAATTCAAAGAAGTATCCACACTTTTGCTAGTATGGAACAGTCATCACATGATAATCAATTTGATACATGGCTAATCACAATGAGATGCAAAGAGTTCACATATTGTCTATGCCACTTCATTTGGCCTTATCGTAGCCGCGCATTCATGTTCCTTCGATTGAGAGCACTATTCAAGTCATCGGTATTGATCGGAACCGATATATAATTTTGCAAAACAACAACCACATTCAACATACAAGAGGTGGCAAAACTTTTTTGGAAGGGTCAAAATCATTTTGCAATTTTAAAATAAAAGAAGCCATAAGATCAAACATCCACAAAAACAGTATATCAAACACAAACAGAACAGCCCAAATACAAACAAAGCACGAACATCAATATCACACACAAAAGGTGGGCCTCACCCCACCACAAATAAAAAAAAATGTTTGTCTTCAAATGCAAATAACACAGTATCCAAAATGTAAAATAAAGAAAGACAGAGAAGGAGGTAAAGAAAGATTATGTTTACAAAGTCGCTCCATCTGTCTGGGCATTAGTGCCCGATGCCTCACCCTAAGCCTGGTCATCAGTGCCCGAGGTCACCTCGAGGGGAACAGTAGTGCCAGATTCACCAAGGTCTGTTGAGTGTGAGTCTTCCAGGAGTACATGCATTGCTCTGCAAAATCCCCTAGCCCATGAAGGAATATTATGGTCTAGTGTAATGGTTTTCATAGCAGAAGTGGGCCTCTTGCCCTTGCCTTTCTAAGTAGTTGTGGGTAGTTTCGAAGCTTTTCTTTTCGACATAACTGCATCCTCCTTTATCGCAATCCCTTTGGGCTTCTCTTGAGCTGGCGTTATTCTTTCAATAGCTTTAGATTTAGTCATATCTGCAAAATCTCGAAGAGAAGGTAGAGGAACATTTGACAAAAGCACCAGAGATCAGTTGCTGGTAAGCTTCGCTGACTCTTTCGGCGTGTTGCCAACATCATTCGGCAATCTTTGGTTAGTCTGCTGAAATCTACAATGCACAGAGATCCAACAGAGTTTACAAGGCTAAGATGAGACTTTTGGCGAGTCGCCGAAGGTCTTTGGCGACCTTTAACTTCTCACCGAAAGTTGCAGAACCCATAAAACCATAGAGCATAACATTTAATGGCGAGATGGGGACATTAGGCCAAACGCCGAGTGGTTTGGCCAGTTCAACCCAGCTCGCCAAACGGCTCAACGTGCCAATTTTCAACCCAACTTCTCGAACTCAACCCTATAACCCCGAAAACAAAATCAAAGTATGCACTGGTACAATTAATGTAGGACCCATAGCTACCAAACACAACCTTTGAATTTAAATCCAGTTTAAGGAATACAATTACGGGAATTCATCAATCACAATTATTTGGGCAAGATTACGAAATTAAATCATGCATGTCAACAATCTAATCCTATCAGGAAGAAATAGAGCACTTCAACAAGATCAGGCTATTGCAAGTGAGTAAAAGTTCAACAAAATGAACACGGGGTTTGAATTACCAATATTTTGTGCCGATCAAATGGATATTGAGTTGCTAGGAAGCAATGCAATCCAACTCGCAACACAATTTGATACTAAAAATACTTCAAAAATGCAAGAAATAAAAAACTAGAGTGCGGGAGTGAGTTTGGGAAGATGAAAAAGTGAGGGAAAGGTAATGAATCGAAGCTTCAAAACTTTTGGCTTGAAAAACCGTCCAATATTCGCCCATTCAGAGAGATTAGTCACCATCGCCGGAACACTCAGTGTAACACCAAGTAGTCATTTACTTCGCCAAATTTTACAAAACCTCCTGTTAGTGTGGGGGTACAAACGGCGAGGTCCATCGAGATCACCGACATGATCGGCGATTCTTCAATAATTTTCTGTACTCGTCGAGTTTTACAGACTCTAATGTAAATTTGTCTTGAGTCTAACGGCGGTCTAGTTCAAAGTCACCGAACCCTTCGACGATTTGCGAAATGGGCCTGTAGTTAGCAAACCTGCACTTGTCGATCACTCTCCACACTTTCCCCTGCACAATCAACACACTTTTATCTAAAACAGTAAAACATGGGTTGCCTCCCAAGAAGCGCCTTATTTAACGTTGTGGCTTGACGTGGAAATGCTTTCAAAAATCTTCCAGGTACACCACTTCAATCCAAGAAATTTCCTGACATTCCCCAAAGTATAATTTCAAACGATGCCCGTTCACCTTAAAAGCATGTCCTTCTTGCCCTTTAACTTTTATAGAGCCATTGGGGAACACTCGTGTCACTCTAAATGGTCCTGACCATTTTGATTTGAGCTTCCAAGGGAACAACTTCAGTCGTGAATTGTATAGCAACACCCAATCTCCCACCTTAAACTCTCGCTGGAGTATTTTAACATCATGCCATTTATTAATCTTTTCCTTGTAGAGAGCTGAACTTTCATAGGCTTTAAACCTAAATTCATCCAACTCGTTCAACTGCTCTACTCTTTCTTTTGAAGTTTTTCCCCAGTCCAAATTCAGAGCTTTCAATGCCCACATTGATTTATGTTCCAACTCGACTGGTAAATGGAAAGATTTCCCATAAACTAATTGATACGGCGACATACCGATTGGAGTGTTATAAGCGATACAATATTCCCATAGTGCGTCATCCAACTTTCGCGACCAATCAGTTCAATTTACATTCGCTGTCTTTGCGAAAATGCCTTTGATCTCCCGGTTTACACTTAGACCTGGCCACTTGTTTGGGGATGGTACGGTGTTTCCACTTTGTGCTTAACCCCATTATTACTCAATCCAGCTGAGAACCATTTCTTACAGAAATATGAACCCCCATCGCTAATAATAGCTCGCGGAGTCCCGAATCTTGCAAAAATGTATGGCTTCAAGAATTGAATAACACTTTTTCCCTCATTATTTGAAAGAGCAACAACTTCTACCCAGTTAGACACATAATCTACAGCCACCAAGATGTATTTGTTGCCAAATAAGCTAACAAATGGGCCCATAAAATCGATTCCCCATACGTCAAAAAACTCAACTTCCAGAATGGGTGTTAGAGGCAACTCGTGCCTTTTGGACACACCACCTTGCTTTTGACATTGTGGGCACCTCTTAACAAACTCGTGCGCATCTTTGTAAAGAGAAGGCCAGTAATACCTATTTGTATCACCTTAGCTGCTGTCCGAACACCTTCATGATGCCCTCCCACCGGCGAAGCGTGACAAGCGTGCAGGATCTCCCTAGCTTCCTCTTCTGGGACACATCTTCTGATGATGTGGTCAACACACTGTCTAAACAAATATGTCTCATCCCACAAATATTTCAAAACATCGAATAAGAACTTCTTCTGTTGGTAAAAGTTCAGTTCATCCGGTATTAATCTGCACACCAAATAGTTTGCAAAATCAGCATACCAATGGGATTGTGTGAGGTTCACTGTGAATATCTGCTCATCGGGAAAAACATCCTTTATGTCGATTTCTGGCTCATCTTTATCACTGCCCTCCAATCTATACAAGTGATCAGCCACTTGATTTTCACAACCCCTTCTATCCTTAACCTCAAAATTGAATTCTTGCAATAAGAGCACCCACCTGATCAATCTAGGTTTTGCGTCTTTCATTGCCATTAGATAACGCAAAGCAGCGTGATCAGTGTGAATAATCACCTTAGTACCTAGCAAGTATGCATGAAACTTCTAAAATGCACAGACCACAACGAGTAACACTTGCTCTGTAACTGTGTAGTTACGTTGAGCACTGTTTAGCGTTTTGCTTGCGTAGTAAATGGGATGAAAAAGTTTGTTTCGTTTTTGGCCCAACACTACGCCCAATGTCATGCCGCTTGCATCATACATTACTTGAAATGGCTCTGACTAATCAGGACTAATGATGATTGGGGTGGAAATTAGCTTATCTTTCAGGCATTTGAAAGCTGCCATACAAACATCATCAAAGTTGAATGTTACCTCTTTTTTCCAAAAGTTTGCATAGAGGAAGTGCAATCTTTGAGAAGTCTTTGTTGAACCTCCTATAAAATCTAACATGTCCTAGGAAACTTTGAACTCCCTTTACGGAAATTGGAAGTGGTAATTTCTCGATTACTTTGACTTTTGCTTTGTCGACTTCCAGCCCCTATTGTGATACTTTGTGACAAAGCACAATTCCTTCCTTAACCAAGAAATGACACTTCTCCCAATTTAAGACTAAATTGGTCACGACACATCTTTGAAGCACTTGTCCTAAGTACTCTAAGCATTCTGCAAATGAGTCACCCACGACTGAGAAATCGTCCATAAATACTTCCATTGAGTCTTCCACCATGTCAGCAAAAATGGATAGCATGCAACATTGAAATGTAGACGGGGCATTACATAATCCGAATGACATTCGTTTGAAGGCAAAGTACCATATGGACATGTAAAGGTCATTTTCTCTTGATCCTCTGTAGTAATGGAGATTTGGTTATAGCCCGAGTACCCATCCAAAAAACAATACCATCCTCTCTCGAATAGTCGGTCGAGCATTTGATCTATAAAGGGCATGTGGAAATGATCTCTTTCAGTCCATGAGTTTAACTTCCGATAGTCCATGCAAACTCTCCATCCTGTCACCGGTCGTAAAAATACAAGATCTCCATTTTCATTAGGGATAACCGTGACTCCTCCTTTTTTTGGTAGTCACTGCACCGTACTGACCCATTTGCTATCAACAATCGGGTAGATTACTCTTGCCTCCAACCATTTTATTATCTCCTTTTTCACTACCTCTTGCATTGGTGGGTTTAATCTTCACTGATGTTCAAGACTTGGTTTACAATCACTGTCAGGTTGAATTTTATGTGTGCAAATGCCTGAAGGAATCCCCACTATATCATCGATCATCTAACCGATGGCTTTTATATATCTTTTTAGAACTTCAAGGAGCAATTTTACTTGCCAGTCAAGTAAATCAGTCGCAATAATCACTGATAAGGTGCTATTTGCTCTTAAGAAAGCATATTGGAGATGCGATGGTAATACCATAAGCTCGAGACTTGGTGGTTCTTAGGTAGACGTTTTGGGAGGAGGGCTCTCTCGCTCTTTCAAGTCGATGTTCAATTTCTTTGGACTCTTTGTGAATTCACCTTTACTTGAAAATGCGGCTACCACTTTATCATGAACATGAACTTTGAATTCTTCATCGTTAATCCACACAACTTCAAGGGGTTCTTTGATACACATCAAATGACTCACACTGGCCACAACCTCGTCAGTCACATCATCAACTGATATTACATGAATGTCACTCAGGTGTTTCATTGATTTGCATACATCAAAGGTGACTTCATCATCGTTGACCCAAAATTTCAATTCCCCAGTCTCGACATCCACCAACGCTCTCCCAGTTGCCAAGAATGGTCTTCCCAAGATTATAGGAATTTCAGCATCTATGTCACAGTCGAGTATGACAAAATCGGCAGGAAAAATGAATTTGTCAACCTTAACCAGAATGTCATAAAGTATCCCCACTGGATGTTTGATCGATCTGTCAGTCATCAAGAGTCTCATAGTTGTAGCCTACTGTTCACCCAGCCCGAGTTGTTTATAAATAGCATACGACATCAGATTAATACTTGCTCCCAGATCACATAAGGCTTTTGCGAAATTGAGCATACCTCCATATTAATTTACGGTTCCTTTATGATGTCTTGTGGGATGGTTATTTCTTCGGGCTCCACATCATTGCTTGTAGTTGGTAAGTGAACTTCCTCATTTCTCACATATCAACTTTTACCTCTTTTTTGCTCCGAGTGACAAATTGGTTGGTAGCCTATGAGTTGGGCATTTAATTAAGAGCTTCTTGAATCTCATCCATGCTTCATGGATTAGTTCCCCTTTTCTTTGTTTGAACCCTTGGATTTAGTCTCTAAGCTTCATCATTTTTTATGGAGGAAAGAATCTTGTGTTGAATGCTATGACCAGCTCCTCCCATGATGTGATGGATTTTTTTTTTAACTCGATTAACCACTTGCTTGTTTCTCCTTTGAAAGATAATGGGAACAACCGCAGCCGAATAGATTCTTGTGACACACCTTTTAATGAAAAAGGGCTGCAAACCTCTGTAAAGCTTCTCACGTGCTCATGTGGATCTTCGTTATCAAGCCCTCCATAAAGTCTTCTCATTTGGAGAAGGTGAAAAATTGTGCTAGTGACTTCAAACATAGTATTTTCATGAGTTTGAGTGATACAAACTACACCCATTCCTCCCGACTGACCTGGATTATAGACACTATTTACATCGTCTATACCGTCTCGATGATCAGGTTGACTGTCATTCATTTCTTCCTCATGCATGTTCATCTTTCATGTTGTTAGCACAAGCACGTGGAACAAAACTACAAATTAAGTAAGTAGAACTACAACTAAGAAGAACAAAAAATTTACTTAACTAGGAATTCTCAAATAACACCACTCTCCGGTAGCGGTGCCATTTTGATGTTTGCGTAATCAAGACAAAACTTCCAATGCAAGTGTCTACGATCACACAATAATATAATAACCCAACCAAGGGTTGGGATCGAGTCCCAAGGGAGTGGGCATGAAAATTAATAGAAAAATAAAATTAATTTCTAATTAGTCATAGCTAACAACATATATAAACATATTAAATCTAAGGGGTGACACAAAGGTGTCAATTAACAATGGGGGTTTGTAACAAGTAAGCAAAAATCAACAAAAATAAAGAAATGTACTAATATGGAGATGGGATTCTTAGGATGTGATAGGAATACGGGATAGACTAAATTATTAGGTATATGCTTTTGACAATAAATCTGTTGAATATTTGTGACTAGGCTAGACTATAGTGGGGGTAAATTCTCTCTTGAGCACCTTACCCCGAATCAAATGGGTTCTTTCGGACACCCACTTGCCGCATGAAGAACAAACTCCGCCTTAGCCCACTCACTCTCTCGAGCTGAGTATGTGGGAATGAGATTAGGGTTCACTCTCTCAAGCTGAACCTCTTGTCGACCCACTCCCACCGACCATCAATTTAGTAATCTCAGTTTTAAGTCCTCTCTCTCGAGCAGGTCAAAAACACAAAGGTGAAATAGTATTTGCAACTACAATTTCATTAAGTTCTACCACAACTACTAAACTAAATCACATCAAAACAACAAATAAGCCATCAACAAGCCATACCCAATAACTAATCTAACCCATATTCACAAAATCACACCCCAAGAATTAGGGTTTTAGCTAGACATGCTAAAGAGATAGAAATTTATACCAAAATGAGTTTTCATTCAAATGGCTATGAAGATTTAAGTCTCAAAACAAGTCAAGAGTGAAGAATCCAAAATACCCAAGCCCAAATTCTTGGAGATGAAACCTTTGAATCTTAAAGTTCTTCAAAACCCTCTCCAAACAAAGAACTCAAAAATAAAAGCTAAAAAGTCTATATTAAAAATCTAGTCATAAAAATCTGATACTAAGCTACAACTCTCAACGAGTATTTATAATTTTGAAAAATCTATGCTACAGGGGATCACTCGGTGACATTAGTTGGAATCACCGATCAACTCGATGATTCGCCCTTTGGTGTAGTTCATGGCCGTCTTGCGTTAGCCTTCAGCATCGTCGTGTTTCGGATCATTGGGCGACATAGTACTGCTTCACAGAACTGCTTGGCGACACGCCGACTGCCTTTTTTCACCGTCGATTCGATCCTATCCTTCAGGGCTCAACAAACTTGAACAAAAGGTGAGACTAAGATCTTTTGGCAATTCGCCAAATGGGTTCGGCTATCCTCAAATCGTCATTTCTTCATTTTTTTCAGCTTCTTTTGTTCCTTTTTGCTAAGTAGTGTCCATGCATTCCCTCAAACTCCAAATACATGAAACTTAAGGGTTTTCATCAGATATTGAGACAAATTATGCATTTGAGGACACTAATTCTATCAAAATATAGCCCTAAATGAGTCCAATTTGTGGACTTATCAGTCATGTCCTTGCTTATTTTAATAAGTATTAGTATAGGCTTCATATATAATTAATTAGAGTTGTTGTATTCACTCTACTCTATTCCATATTCATTTCAGATTACAATTGTTTTATAAAAAAACTTTGATACAAAATATATTGAACTACTATTACACAATTATGCTTCCGATGAGTCATTTTAATTCTTTTACATGTTCATATTTTGTTGCTTATGACTATGCCAGTAATAAGGGTTAGCTTGGAGTCACTTGTGATTCTAAGTACTGTGTTATGGCTAAGGTGTAGTCTTGGGACGTGATGGTTGGTATGTTTAAGAACAAGTAGGCTACAATCTACTTGTTCTTTAACATCCAAAAAATGTTGATAATCACAAACAATATAAATTGCAAACATCACACTCGTAGAGAAGATGAACTAACCTGAAATTCAATTGGTCCTCGACCAAAGCCTTGGGCCCAAATACTCTACCTAACTCAACAGCGATAACAAAGGTATAAAAACTCTAATGAAGCAGAAAAAGGGATCATAAATAATCATCATACAAATGAGTAACTCTAGATTCTTCTCTCCTACAAGAATAAGATCATCCAAAAGTACAAAACAACTAGCTCCATACTATGGGGATAATATTCATCCAAGGATCCAAGTCTAACAAAAGGACAGGGACTTCATTAAAATTACTAGTATAACAAGATCAAACCTCACAAAGCAAGAAAAACCACACAGTCCCCGCAACAAGACAGGGAACCTAACTAAAGAAACAATCCCAAGAAGAAGCTATAAAAGATAAGCATCAACCTAGATTCATTCCAAGGCCTTAATTGCACTGACTACCCAAAAAGACAGGGGAAACAACCACTAAGAGAAAAACAACACTAAATAAATGCCTCAAAAAGGAAACTCCAACGTAAACTAAGGATTGCAGAAATCTAAAGTCGTGTCAGGCACAAACGGGAATAAAAAAAGGATAAGGAAGATAATCCTTACCCTTAACCCACAATCCTAAATCACGTACGATAAATGGGAAACATTATCAAAGAAATCTCAATGTAAGGACAAGTACATCGTAACCTACCTCAAAGTTCAACACGAGCGCTCCAAAAGTACTAAACTTGAGCTCTCATCTTCGAATAACCCTTGAGCACTGCCATGCTAGAAAAGTTTTTATCACAACGTCAATATGGAAATTTAGAAATAACATTTGAAATAATTAGAGAAAGACCCAAAAAATTAGCTAAAATGAGAAAGTGGGACCCACACGAAGAATCAAAGAAATGACTCGGCCAGAAGATCAAGAATAGCTAAAGGGACTTGCACCCAATAAAATGGGCACACTCGTAGCTAGTAAAAGGGATAAAATAGTCCATGGAATAAAACAAAACAAAAGTCTCCAAAAAGATTTAGGAAGCCCTTTTTGGGTAGAAATTACCTCTTCTCAAAGCCTCCCATAGTTCCCCGATCGCTCCAATATGGGCCACTCTAAAAACCAAAACAATGCAACTGAAATCACTCAATTTGGAGCTCCCTAGCTCTCAAAATCATCTTTCAAAAATAAAGGAATAAAATTATACAAAGGGCTATTGGTCTTAAATAAAAGCCTAGTCAGTTGGGCCTCGCTAACTCGACTGGCCATTCTGAAGGCAATCGCAAATACAGTTGTTTCACGTGAATGCACTGGCAAAGGCATCTACCATCCTCTAATGCAGCCTCTTGGTGTGTGAATGTGTTTTCTAGCGTGCCAAGACTCCGTGAATGCAAGGCACACACTGAGCTGCAACAGTTATCAGCACAACAACTGATGTGCTTAACCTCTAAAATCTTTATGTGGTGTCGTGTATTCGTTTGAAACCCCATATGAACAAAAAATGGGTCCTACACCCCATGCTTCTTCGATAATCAACTTCCCCGTAGACCTCAAAATCATATTGGAAGAATCTGGAACAACAAAAAAATGTCATTGGAGATCAAATTCAACATTTTAGATCTGACAAGCTGGTGTAACTTTAAGCTGATTGTGTTTAATAAGAATGTTGACAAAAGTCATGTAACGCCCCAAAAAATTCTATGTTAAGACTCGAACCATTCTTCATTTACTTGTAGGTTCATATCGAATGATTTATAAATTACCCACATGTGTAAAGGTAATTTCTTTAGTGTGGAAATGATTTGGATATGAATTAAGGTCACTAGAATCCCCTAGCACAAAGTAGAGTTGAAAGTTTCCTTATAGATTAAGTTTTGATGTAAGATTCTACTTGGGTTAACATCATACGACCATATCTCTTAGAATATAAAAAGTTAAGTGTCCCATAACCTATATATCAAATTAAAGGTATTTGAATCCTCTTCCCAACAACACAAATTTCATGTCAATCTTATTTTTGAGTAAAATGTTATGACCATTTTTGTAACTGATTCAGTGCAGTGACGAATTACAAGATGTGAAAGCATTAAAAAGGGTCTTTTTGTCTTTTTACGTCGAAGAAAACCCTAAACAATTTTCTTGACTAATATAAGGCTCAAAACAATTAGATTATCATCTCTTAATTTATCATTCTCTTCTCTCTCAAACCCTAAGACAAAACCCTAAGGAAATATCAATGTAGAAGACTCCATTCAAGATTCTTTCAATTTTTTTCAAGATTCTTTCAATCTTTTTCAAGATTCTTCTTCAAGGTAAGTTCTTCTCCATGAATTCCTTCTTTCCAATTCAATTTCCTACATACAATTATGAATCACTAATGAAAATCATAATTCCTGTCCATAATGATTTCAAGAAACTAATTCAAGAATCTTAGTAAACGTTTTCTTGACTTTTCTCCTTCAAGCTAGGGTTTCAAGGCTTCTGATTAAGTTCTTCTTCAAGATTCTTCAATATTCCTCAATATTCTTCAAGTTTCTTCAAGAACCTTGTTCTTCTAGGTATATAATACTAACATAGTGTTTGACTAGTTCGTCCTCACGCCCTACATCTACTTTCAAATCAGTAAAAGATAAATGTAGGATTCTATCCCTAGATTTGAGTATTCTTGAGATAAGTTGATTTTGAGTTCTTGAGTTCAAGATTCTTTTTGAAATTCTATTCCTAATTATTGAATTTCTATATGTTATGTATTAAAATTCTTGAGCTAATTCATTCATGTCTATATTTCAGTATGAACCCTATGAATTGAGTATTTTTGAGAGGAGAAATATCGTTTAGTTACGAGTTTAGAGCTCTTGAGTCTTGAGTTCTGAGTACTTAGTTTCCTTATTGCTATTAAAATCCCTATGTTTAGTCGTTCATGTCTATAATTCCACATGAGCCCTATGATTTGAGTTATCAATTTTGAAAACCTTTTTAAAGCCAACCCTCGAGTTCTTAAACTACATTATGAGAAAGTAAAGATGAGTTTTGAGAAAAGAGTTTCTAAAATATGATTAGTATGATAATCGAGTATGCCATCAATGTATGAGTAGTACGGTACCAAGATATACCATAAATGTTTATGCAGTATGACTTCCCGAGTAATCAATTATTACATTATAATATTATTTTGAAATGTTTTTGTGAAAGAGTTTTCAAGTATGAGTATATGGGGACTACTGATACGCTGAAATTACACCTCCCTAAAGAAGCATAAGCGATCGTTATCAAGTAAAGTACCCAACTTGAAGGTTGGGGTCGATCCCATGAGGAAAATAATTTACACTTAACTTTAACCAACAATTATATTCGTTTAGTCAAATTACATCCAGAAACAAGTAATTAAAGGGGGGGGGGGATTTGTGAATAAATTGTAAGAATTCAGTAAGTAATCAGTAAACAGAAGTCAATTTCGATTGTTATCAAGATGAGAGAATTAACTAGGGTATACGTGTTCCCCACAAGCTCATAACGCAGTAATCCTAGTAATAGCAATCATTTCCTAGTGTACTACATGCAAAGTGATAAGTTAGGTATCTCTAAATCCTTGGTCCGGCATCTAGAGAATTTCA
>JAJOOO010036380.1:0-17817 GCA_029582685.1 Solanum piurae
CATTAAAAAAAATTAACAAAATTTTAAATTTTTTCAAATAAATTTTTTTTAAAAAAAATAAAAAAACTTTCTTACTACCCCACCCTTTATCACTTTTTTGTTTTGTTTGTGTGAATGCACATCTTTTATCCATTTAACTACCCACTTTTAAATGGATAATGTGGGTATTATTCGTTTTTACCCATTTTTAAATAAGTTGAATACCCAACCCATTTAAAATGGATAAATATGAGTGGATACCCATATTAATTACTCATTCTACCACCCCTAGTCACTATAAAGAATAAGTACACTCTCCCTAGAATTGACGATTTGTTTGACAAACTCAACGGGGCGAGTTACTTTTCAATGATTGACCTAAGGTCGGGCTACCATCAACGAAGGGTAAGAGGGATTGACATTCCTAAAATGGTCTTCTGAAGAAGATATGGTCACTATGAATTCCTAGTAATGTCTTTTGGTTTGACCATCACCCTGGCGGCTTTCATGGACCTTATGAATAGGGAATAAGTCTTAGCACCAAGTGGATATAAGTATGAGATGGGTTCCTTCACGCTAGTAGTTGGGTTCCCAATACGGTGTCTCATGAGATGGAAACCTCCATGCTAGTATTTAGGGTTTCTAGAAGCAATATCCATATCCCATAACTATGTGCCCACATAGGTTTTTAGCTAGTGGATCCACCTAAAAGCTAAAATGTATGTTCTACCTTAGGCAAGTGTGACACCTCTTTTTGGTGTGGGGGTAGAACACCGGATTCCATGTAGTTCACATGGTCTATGTTGGTTAATGCTATTCTTCCCTATATGATATGAATATGAACTATGATAAGAAAATGGACTTAAATTATGACTTCTTAACAGGGACTACTTAGTATGAGTGGGGGTATGGGACTTCACTTATGCATTGCACAAGTAGACTTCAAGAGGGGTTATGGTGAGGTTCTCTTATGTTATGAAAACTTATGAATTAAGAATGCAAGGTATGTATGAACGTTAAGGTTGACTTTACTTGTTACCATTTATGAACATGAACGACTCCTTACTTATGTATGTTATTTATGAATAAGGTAAAGTATGATATGTATGTTGTTGGTGGCCTAAATGTGATACTTGGCATTTGGTAGGGTTATGGGATCTTACCTTTGCATTGCACTAGTGTGGCTTTGGGTTGCTTATATGATGGGTTGTCTTATGATTATTCATAAATGTGCATAATAATTTTTAAACTTGACAAAGGCATGATTTCAACTAAATACCCCTTTTATTCATGTTTTAAAGATTTCTATGCATGGCTTCCACATTTAGTACAATTAATTGTGCTAACCCGTATTTTCTACTTTTTCTATAAGTGTAGGTTCCGGCCGTTGATTCATACTACTTCTTTCAAGTGAAGCTTGGGTTGACTATTCCTTAGGCTTGGTGAGTCCTCAAGTTCAAGGACAAGATGTTATTGTTTCTAGTTCCTATTGTACTTTCTATATTTGATACTCTATTGATGTAAGGGCTTTGACCCTAATTATATTCCCTATTGATCTAGATGGTGATTGAGACAAGTCTAGATCCTTATTTTCGTTTATGAAAAGGAGTTGACTTCTATTGTAAAAGTTATAAGATTTTTCGCATTATTCTATGTCTTTATGTTATGATTATGCTAAGGGCTTGTATGAAACCCCCTTCGGGATCAAGTACATCAAGTTGTTCCTAGGGGGTAACCCCAGGTCGTGCCACTTAAACCCTAAAAAAAACCTAGGAAACACTAAACCTTAAAAAAACTCTAAGATTCCCTAAACCTTATAAAACCATAAAGCTTTAAACCCTAAACTCTAAAAAATAACCTATGAAGCCCTAAACCCTAAAAAATCATAAGACACCCTAAACCCTCAACCCAATAAAACTCTAAACCCTAAAAAACCCTACGAAACCCTAAACTTTTTTAAAAAAAAAACTAAGAATCCCTACACCCTAAAACAACCCAAAAAACCCTTAATCTTAAAAACCCCTAAGATATCCTAAATAATTCCCCTATAAACCCCTAAACCAAAAAACACCTTAAAGAAAGCCTTAAAAAACCATAAACCTAAAGAAACCAAAGCCCTAAATCCTAAATCCTAACAAACCCTAAACCATAGGGACTAAACATTAAAGACTATACCCTAAACCCTTAAAAAACCCAAAACAACCCCTAAAGAACCCTAAAAAAACCCTATACCTAAAAACCCTTAAAACACCCTAAAGAAAATCATTAAAACCCCTAACCCTAAAGAAACCAAAGCCCTAACCCCAAAAGAAAAACCTAAACCCTAAGAAAAACCCTAATCCTCAAATTCTAAAAAACCCTCAACTTTAAGCCCTAAAAAAACCTAAAACGACCCTAGAAATTCCTCAACCCTAAACCGTAAGACCTAAACTCAATACCCTAATCTTTAGGGCCAAATTCCAAAACCTTAAACCTTAGGGTATAAATCCTAAACCCAAAAAAAAACCTAAGAAACCCTAACCATTATAAAACTCTAAAAGACCCTAACCCTAAAAATCCCTAAAATCTTCCTAAAGAAAACCATAAAAAACCCTAAACTAAAGAACCCAATGCCCTAAATCCTAAACCCTAAAAAAATCTAAACTTTAAACCCTTAAAACCGCTAAAACGTAAAAACCACTAAAAACCCATAAAAACCCTTATGAAATCCCTAAAACTCCTAAATCTAAAAAACCCTAATATAACCCTAAAGAAAACCTTCAAAAATCCCTAAACCTAAAGAACCCCAATCCCTAAAGCCCATAACCCTAAAAAAACACCCTTAACCTAAAAAAATCATAAAACCCCCTTAAAATTTCTAAAAAACACTAAACCCTAATCTTTAATACCTAAACCACAAAACCTACACTATACACCCTAAACCTTCAGACATAAATCCTAAAACCTAAAAAACTCTAAACCGTAAGGCCTAAACCTTAATGACTATACCCTAAACCCTAAAATTTAAGGCTTAAACCGTAACCCTAAATTGTAAACCCTAAACCCTAAATTCTAAATTTTAGAGATTAAATCGTAAACCCTAAATTGTAAACACAAAACCATAGGGCCTCAAATCCAAACCCTAAACCATAAGCCCTAAGAAATTCTAAACCTTAAGAAACCGTAGGAAACCCCAAGAAACTCTAAACACTAAAAATCTAAAAAAAAAACCTAAAACCGCCTTAATAAACTCAAACCTAAAAAATCCCTATAGAAAACTATAAAAACATCTAAACCTATAGAACTCAAATCCCTAAACCTTAAAAAAGACTAAACCTAAAAATACCCAAACTTGAAACTATAAAAAATCCTACACCCTAAATTCTAAGACATAAATTCTATACCTTAAACCTTAGGGCTTAAATCCTAGACCCTAAAAAAATCCTAAACTGTAGGGACTAAACCTATAGGACTATACCCTTTACCCTAAATCTTAGGGATTAAACCTTAAACCCTAAATCGTAAACCCTAAACCTTATGGTCTAAACCTCAATCATAGGGCGTAAAATCTCAACCCTAAACTCTAATCCCTAAGAAAGCCTAAACTTTAAAAACCCTAAACCTAAAAACAACATAAATAAAACCTAACAACCCTTAAACCTAAGGAACCCAAAGAACTAAATTGTAAACCCTAAAAAAACTTAAGACTAAAAAACCCTAAAGTAAAACCATAAAAAAACCCTAAAACCCTAAACCGTAGGACCTAAACTCCATACCCTAAACCTTAGGGCCTAAATCCTAAACTCTAAACCTTAGGGCCTAAACCTCAAAGACTATACCCTAAACCGTGAACCGTTAACCTTAGGGCTTAAACCCTAAACGCTAAATCATAAACCCTAAACCTTTGGGCCTAACCCTAAACCTTAGGGCTTAAAATATAAACCCTAAACCCTAAGCCTGAAGAAAACCAAAACTCTAAGAAACTCTAAGAAAACCCAAACCCTAAAAACCCTTTAAAAACCTAAACCCTAAAAAAGCGTTAAAAACCATAAAAAAAATCCCTAAACATAAAAAAACCTTAAAAATTCCCTAAAGAGAACCTAAAAAACCCATAAACCTAAAGAATCAAATGCCCTGACCCTAAAAAACAAAACCAGAAAAAGCCTAAACTTTAAACCCTAAACCTTAGAACCTAAAATTTATACCCTAAACCTTAGGACCTAAATCATAAACCCTAAAAACCCCTAAACTATATGGCCTAAACCTTAAGGAGTATACCCTAACTCTAAACTTTAGGGATTAAACCTTAAACCCTAAATCGTAAGCCCTAAATCTAAGGGCCTAAAATCTAAAACCTTAACACTAAGTTTAAAGATACCTAAAACCCTAAGAAAGCCTAAACCCTAAAAAAACCCTAGGAAACACTAAACCTTAAAAAAAACAACCTAAGAGTCCATAAACCTTATAAAATCCAAAAGCTTTAAACCCTAAACCCTAAAAAACCCTACAAACCCCTAAACCCTAAAAAACCTTTAGAAACCCTAAACCCTAAAAACCTAAAAAATCCTAAACCCTAAAAAACCATAAGAAACCCTAAACCCTAAAAAGAATCCCTTAACCCTAAAAACCCTAGAAAATCCTTAACCCTAAAAACCCTAGAAAATCCTTAACCCTAAAAACCCTTATGATACCCTATAAAATTTCCCCAAAACCCCTAAAAAAAAACTAAATCTAAAAACCCTAAAGAAAACCTTAAAAATACCTAAGCTTAAAGAAACAAAAGCCCTAAACCCTAAACCCTAAGAAAACGCCAAACCTTAAACCCTAAAATCCCCTAGAAACCTTATAAACCTAAAAAACCAATAAAAATTCCTAAACCCTGAACATTGAACCCTAAACCATAGGACCTAAACTCTATACACTAATGCTTAAGGCCTAAATACTAAACACTGAAAACCCTAAACCATACAGACTAAACCTTAAAAACTATACCCTCAACCCTAAACCCATAAAAACCCTAATAAACTCTAAAACCATCCCTAAGAAACCCTAAAAACCCTAAACCTAAAAATCTTTACAACACCCTAAAGAAAATCTTAAAAACCCCTAAACCTAAAGAAACCAATGCCCTTATTCTAAATAATAAACCCTAAATCCTAAACTCTAAGAAAAACCCTAAACTTAAAAAACCCTAATCCTAAAATTCTAAAAAACCCTAAAAAAAACCTAAGAAGACCCTAGAAATTCCTAAACCCTAACTTTAAACCAAAAACTATAGGACCTAAACTCAAATCCCTAAATGCGAGGGCCAATATCCTAATCCCTAAACCTTGGGGTCAAAATCCTAAACCCTAGAAAAAACCTAAAAACCAGAAATACCCCTAAGAAACCTTAAACCTTATAAAACCCTAAAAGACCCTAAACCTAAAAAAATCCCAAAATTGCCATAATGAAAACCATAAAAAATCCATAAACCTAAAGAACACAAAGCTCTAAACCCTAAAACCTAAAAGAAAACCTAACCCTATAAACCCCTAAACTTTAAAACCTAAAAAACCCTAAAACCAGTTAAGAAAACCCAAAAACTCCTAAATCTAAAAAACCCTAATATAGCCCTAATGAAAACCTTCAAAAACACTAAACCTAAAGAACCCAAATCCCTAAAGCCCATAACCTTTAAAAAACACCCTAAAACTAAAAAAAAAAACTAAAACCCCCTTCAAAACCCTTAAAAACACTAAACCCTAATCATTAGTCCCTAAACCACAAGACCTGAACTCTCTACCTAAACCTTAGGACCTAAATCATAAGTCCTAAAAAACCCTAAACCGTAAGGCCTAAACCTTAATGACTATACCCTAAACCCTAAACCTTAATGACTATACCCTAAACCCTAAACCTTAATGACTATACTCTAAACCCTAAACCTTACACTTTAGGGCTAAAACCCTAAACCCTAATTGTAAACCCTAAGACATTAAACCCTAAAGCCTAAATTGTAAACATTAAACCATAGGTCCTAAAATCCAAACCCTAAGACCTAAGATATCCTAAACCTTAAGAAACCCTAGAAAACCCCAAGTAGCCCTAAACCCTAAAAATATTTTAAAAAAAACCTTAAAACCCCCCCTTAATAGCCCTAGACCTAAAAAACCCTACAAAAAACTTAAAAAACATCTGAATCTAAAGAACACAAATCCCTAAACCCTTAAAAAACCTAAACTTGAAACTCTAAAAAATCCTAAACCTAAATTCTAGGGCCTAAACTCTATACCCTTAACCTTAGCGCCTAGATCCTAAACCCTAAAAAACCCTTAAGTCGTAGGGCCTAAACCTTTAGAACTATACCCATAACCCTTAACCATAGGTCTTAAACCTTAAACCCTAAATCATAAACCATAAAACCTTAGGGCCTAAAACTCAATCATAGGGACTAAAATCTAAACCCTAAACCCTAATCCCTAAGAAACCCTAAATCCTAATCCCTAAGAAACCCTAAACCCTCAAAAACTATAACAACGTAACCCAGAAAAATTAGTAAGACCAAGCTAGAGTCTAATGGAAACTAATAGGTGAAACTAGAGCCTAACGTGTGAACTTTTAAGTTTGGTGTTTTGTTTTAGGTTGTATATTGACTTCCCCAGCTTAGGTTGAAGACCAAGCAAGGGTACTTAGGGAGGACCCTAAAGTCTAACCCCCAAGGCTGCCTAAGTTGGCAAAAGCTGCCAATATTCCATGAACTACGGATGTAATCCACGGCTCGTGGTCTTGCTCCGTAGGTCAAGGCCACCAATTCCTAGCTGCAGACCCAAACCACGATCCCACAAGATGGGGTGTCATCCCATCCAAGGTTCGTTGATGGGGGTCTCGTAGATTGCACCTATAGATTGCCTAGACTCAGCCTTAGGTGGGTTAGTTTAGGAAATTCTTTTATTAGTTGTTTTGAGTAGGAGTGGTTTAATATAGTAATTATACATATATATAAAGTATTTTAATTCATGCAACACTTCATTAACTCATTACAACCCAAGACCCCAAATCAAAACCCAACTATTGTTCCCTCCCAAATATCTTCTCTCTAGAAAACCTCCATTGAAGAACCAAGAAAGAGGTCAAGGAAAGCTTGAAGATAAAAGATTTTCAATAATAATTTGGGTGGATTCCACACCTAAGGTATGGGAGTTTTCATCCTTGTCTAAGTTCCATTCAAGGAGCCCTCTCAAAATATGTTTGAAAGTTTCTAATTTCCCCCCTAAAAGCTAGATTTCAATCTATGTCATGGGTCTTGCTCTAAAACGATTTCAATTTTTTAATTATGATTTATTATTGTTTTTTATGATAAATTAACATTGTATTGATGGATTTTTTATGACAATTCCCCTTGGACCCATGATTTCCCCCTCTTTACTAAATTGACTTTATGATGAAGGAATTGTTGAATATTGATCCAATTATGTGATTTATGGTTGCTCTTGGTGTAACTACATGATTTTAGTATAATTCTACATGTATTCTTGATTAACCTAATATCATCTGGTCAAATTGATATAGTTTAGCTTTATGCCATGAAAGAGGCAAATTGAGGGTTTAGATGTAACCTTCTAAGATTGATGAACTTCTTGATGAATTGTCTTAGATTAGGTCACATAGAAGTGAATTTCTTGTAAGTAAAGCTTGTAGATATGAACTAACTTGATTAGGGCTTATATGTTGGATAATGGTTGTGTAGGGTTGGAATTGAGTTTATATGTTCTTATATGACTATAATTGATCAAGAATGAGGGATGTGGTTAGGTTGCCTTAAGAACTAGGTATATATATGATGACCATGTGAGGAATGTCTTGAGAGTAAGGCTTGTAGTATGAAGATGACTCCTAAGGCTTAAAGGGTAAAATCTAATATGAACAAGTTAAGTTTATTAAGGCTTTAAGAAGGAAGCTATTATGTATGTTGAGTTTTATATGGACCTATTGTGAAAAGACTTCACCTACATGACCTCTAAGGTAAATATATGATTCTATGCATGGGATGAATGTTGTACTTGAGTTTTGACTATATCTATATTTCATGTGATGAATGCTAGACATGTTGACTTAACATCACCCTTAAATGCAAGATATGAGGTGTATGTATGATTATGATATTATGTACATGTTTATGAGTACTTTGAATATAAGGTGTCTATTGTGATAATGTTGTTGTTGTGTCATTGGAAGGACAATCACACACCAACATGCATGAATATGATTATGATGTGACTAAGGTGTTACTTATGATTCACTTAGAAGGTGAAGGTCTTATGATCATTGTACTATTGTGGTATTGTTGAAAGGTAGTTCTATTCATACCCCTACACGTTATTCTGTATGAAATGTTATGGTTATGATAGTATTATTGTGTTGTATGAAAGGCCAATCTCATGAACACACTATGAATACGATGTGAAAGGTTTACTCACATGTAGATGATTCTAAGGTGAAAGGATATTCTCACTTAATGAATCTATGAGCTATTATGATGTATGTTGGTTTGAGTGCGTAATGCATTCTCTTATGACCATGAACTTAAATAAAGACTTAATATGACTTTTAAAGGGAATTATGCTTAGCACCGAGTGGATATGATAATTAGATAGAAGCTTTTATGCTAGAAAGTTTGGGTTCTCAAAATATGTTATCTCATGAGATGGAAACCATTTACATTAGAAAGTTCGGGTTTCTAGTAGCAATCTCCCTATCCCATAACTATGTGCCCACATATGTATATAGCTAGTGGATACACCTAAAAGCTATTATGTTAGTTCTACCTTAGGCAAGTAGGACATCTCTTTTGGGTGTGGGAGTAAGACACTGGATTCCATGTAGCTCACATGGTCTATGTCGGTTAAGGCCAAATTTCACTAAATAATAAGAATATGAATTATGATAAGAACATGAGCATGTTCTATGTTTCCTCAAGAGGTTCCACTTAGTATGAATAGGGGTATGGGACTTCATTCGTGCATTTCACAAGTAGGATTTGAGAGTGGGCACGATATGTCTCTTTTATGATATAATGATTATGAGTTGAATGAATGCTTTATATGAATTATGAATATGAACGTCGACTATGCTTATGACTTCTTAATAAGTTTACTTAGTGTGAGTGGGGGTATGGGACTTCACTAACACATTGCACAAGTAGACTTATAAAGGGGTTGTGGGGTAGGTTCTCTTATATTATGATGTTATGATGACTTATGAATTATGTATGGAAGGTATGTATGAATGTTAAGGTTTGTCTTCACTTTTTACAAGTTATGAACATGAATGACTCCTTAGCCTAGGGTCTTCATCATCATCCTCAACTACTGAAAAATAGCTGCTAGAAGAACCATATTCAAACTGACTTTCTTGTGTTGGTTGAGGGGCTGTGCAGTTGATGTCTTCCTCAGAAGCTTCATCTTCATCAACTAAACCTCTCCTAAGCTGCCTCTTTTTTCCCTGCCAAATTCTTTTCCTTGCTTAGCAGGTTGCTTCCCCTGCTTCTTAGTAGGTTGTTTCCCCTGCTTTGCCTTATTAATCATAATAGAAGATATATAATTAAATAGTAAAATAGAATAATTATTTGATGAAATTAAAGATTAAATGAAAATTACCTTTTCATATCCTCTTGCATTATGATTTTGTTCTCCACAATTACTACGTGTCATAACTTTTCCTTTTCTTGTTTGCTTCCATACTCCTTGCCTCTTAACAACTTCATCCTTTTCTCTTTCCTTCATAAGCTTAGGTCTACCACCAAACTTGACCAATTTTGGTGGTTCAATGGCATGCAAAGGATCACATTTCCAGAATGGTTCTCCCCTAACAGGTTGTAACTTGTGTTTGTAAACTTCCAATGGTGACTCCTTACTATAATACCAATGAATTTCTTTCTTTGATATCATTTTCTTGTGCTCCATGGCCTTAATTGCATGTGGACATGGAATTCCAGTCAGATCCCATGTTCTGCATGTGCATTTTTTCACTCTTAAGTTGACAATGTGTCTATATGCACCTTCAGTAACCTCATAGCCATTATCCCCATTGCCACTCACCTTACAAACCTTGAAAATCTTCAAATACTCAATACACAACAACTCACTTTTGGGACTAAATCCATCATCTTTCCACTTCCTCATAACAACCTCTTTTGTTGCCAACCTCTCCATTATTTTGACCCTGATGTCTTCCAATATTCCAATAATTGTCTTGTACCTTGCTTCAAGTATCCAGGCATTGAATGATTCAGTAAAGTTATTGTCCACAACCTGATTTTTGCACACTGTATCTAAATAGGCTCTGCACTATGCTTTGGGAGGATACTTATCTATTAAATCTTGTCCAGCCTCTCCATTAACTTCTTTGATCCCTTAAAGTTGTTCCTCAAACTCCTCTGTAAATGATGACCATGTAACCCACTATAGCAACCTTTTCAGCTCACCTTTACCCCATCTTTTGCACGAATTTGCCTCAAAATGCCTTGCATGATATCTCTTATGTACTTCAGGTAAGACTATCCATATTGCGTCAAGCAGCCCCTAAGTATCAAATTAACACAACTAAAATTAATAAAAGAAACAGTATCAAGCAAAGGTAAATAAATTGCAAATTAGTAGTATAATATTACCTTCTGCATATCTGAGTAACTTGGGGTAATGGGCATAATCGGTCTAGTTTTAATTTAATAAGTGCATGCTTTGATTTTGTTTTCAGGGGTTGCGGGGTTGAAATTGAGAAGTTGGGTTGAAAGTAGGCACGTTGGGTCAGTTGGCGAGCTGGGTCGAGCTCGCCGAACCACTCGACGGTTTACCAAAGTTCCCCATCTCGCCTTTAATTGCATGCTTAAAATATAGTTTGGTTCTGTAACTTTTGGTGAGAAGCTTGAGGTCGCCGAAGGCACTCGGCGACTCGCCAAAATTCTTCTTGCTTGCCCTTTGTCTGCACACTGTACCTTAAATTGCACTATAATTTTTGACGTGCTAACCCTTGCTCGCCGAATGCTGTCGGTGATTCACCAAAAGGCCTTTCCCATCGCCAACTTGCCAAAAGTTTCTTAAATTTTAGAACCAATCCTTTCAGCGGGCCCAATCTAGCTCGCCAAAGTGATTTAGCGACTCATCGACTGGATCGGTGAGTCTGTTTGCAATTATTTTTTGGTGCCTTTGATTGAAATGTTTCTAAATTTTTCTCGATGTTTTGCAGACATGTAGACATGCCACCCCGAAAGAAGGCTAAGGGGATTACAATCAATGAGGATGCAACTGCATCCAGAGGCAAATCTACCAAACTTCCCACATCTGGTGGGAAAGGAAAAGGCAAGGGAAAATCACCAACATCACCGGAGGCTAGCTCTGACAGTGACGGTATATATTCCACCCACCTCACTACTTCTGAGAGTGAGGGCAAGCACCATGGGCCTCAACTGCAGCTTCTGATGATGATAAGCTAGTCACAGAATAGAGGGTAGAGCTGTGATCCAAAAGGATGAACGATCCATCTCGGATCAGGAATCGTCAGCCTACCACCACTCCTCCTCCAGTTCCATCTTAGGCAGTGGTGTTTGCACCACTAGTTCAGGCTCTTCCCCCGTGTCTATGAACAAATTAAAGACTGAGGGGCTAAGGACAATTATTGAGAAAGACCCATGGCCCGTATATTCCAAGCTGGGTTAGGGAGTTCTACAGTGTGTACAGTGCACTGATACCACAAGGGAAGAATCCTGGTTGACTATGTGGTTGTTAGAGGCCGGAAGGTGAAGTGTGATAGTGATGCTATCAACGCAGTCTTGGGTGTGTCCATTCTTATTGATGATGACTGCCAGTATATGATCAGGACAAAGAGGTTTGACAATATGAAGAAGTGGTTTGCCCCGTTAATTTCCAACGGTACTCTGAGGTGGTTGGAGGAAGGGGCTCCGATCGAGAAGAAAGACATGAACGTAGCTGTAAGATTTTGGTTTGGCTTCATCATCAGCACTATTATGCCATCCCAAAATGATTCGATTCTTCTCCATGCTAAGGTAGCCTGTCTGGGTTGCATCATTGATGGGACAAGGCTCAATCTAGGGATGATTATGGTACAGGAGATGGTCATGAGGTCCAAGCAGTGCCAGACTTCCCTCTCATTTATGGTTTTGATCACCGAGTTGTGCAGACAAGCTCGGGTGCCTATAGATGTGAAGAAGGATATGGAAGTGATTGCCACATCCTCTACTGATATCCAGAGGATCGAGGCAGAATAATTAAAGGATCAAGCGGAAAAGAAGAAGGCAGCCCCGGTGGACTTTTCACTGGTTGTAGAGACAGACTCACTACCTGCAGAGGCATCTTTGCCTACTCCGGCCCATGGGCCTTCAAGTATTTCTTGTGTGGTACCTTCTGATGTCCCTAGTTCTTCTGATGTTGCACTGCCTCCTAGACCTGCTGTTGCTCGGACACCGCTCACTCAGGTTGCATTACTCTGGATGAGGTAACTTGCCTATTATGCTGATCGCCGGGCTGCCAGACTCGAGGCCTCCACTCCGGTCATGATTCTGACTGCCCTGGCTAATGTTGTGACACCATTAAGCGCTTCTATTGATGCCTTTGCGGTGAGGATAGCGGTGTGTGAGCGTGGCCATGGGGACAACGAGGAGGTGACGGCTCTGAAGGCTGTTGTTGTTGTGTTGAGGAGTGATGTGGATTAGCTGAATTCCATTGAAATGTCCATGAATTTTTGGGATGGTGGAGATCCCAGATGTACGAGATATACCTCCAGCTACCACTGGAGATGAGGTTAGAGTTGAGGAGACAGATGATCCAGAGTTTGAGCCGGAGACGGATGAGGAGATGCTTGAGGCTGCTAAGGAAGCTTCATATGAAGGCCTTACTGAGACTGAAAAGTCCATGGTATATGCTGTTTTGCAGTCTTCTTTGGCGGATACACCCTTGGCAGATCCTAGTACACCTACTGTTCCTTCTGAGATGACTCTAGGTACTGAGGCCTGAGATCAGACTGATTCACTGGGCACTGATGCCTTGACAGATGAAGCGACTGAGTAGACATGATCCCTTCTTTATCTCCCTCTTTGTGTTACTTTATTTTGACTTTTGATTTTTATCTTTTGTTTGCATTTGATGACAAATGGCTTTAATTGTGGTGGAGTGAGGCCCACCTTTTATGATTTGTGTTTTGTTTATATATTGGGTTTTTAAGCTACAATTGTGTTTTATACTGTTTTCGTGGATGATTGAGCTTGTGGCTCCTTGTTTTTAATTGAAAATGATTTTTGACCCTTCCAAAAAAATTGTGCCACCTCTTGTTTGTATTGAATGTGGTTGTTCTCTTGCAAATTTTGAGTATCAGTTTTGATCAATACTGATGACCTGAATAGTGCTCATAATCAAACAACAACAAATATAAGGCTACGATAAGGCCAAATGTAGTTGCATAGATAATATGTGAACTTTTTGCATCTCATTGAGACTAGCCATGTATCGAATTGAGTCTCTTGTGATGAGCATTGAAGACTAGCGAAAGTGTGGAGTCTTGTTTAACATTGGTGGCAATGCCTTGGGTAATGCGCTTACCGTGAACCATGTGTGATGACACCTAGAATTTGCGTCGTTGGTCCAGTTGACTAAGTGATGAGAACTCTTGAGATAATCTTAGGCAACTTTGAAGAGTGTGAAACAATTTGACATTATACCTCCTTTTGTGGCCTACCTTGTGAGTGTGTGAACCCCGCTTGAACACCCTTTGAGCCTTAACTTTTTCTTGGAAGAAACTTGATGAAATTGTGACCTTTTCTTGATCCATTACCCATAATCTTCATGATTTGTGGTTTGTTTGAATAGCCAACTTAGGCCAAAAGCCTAAGTTGGGGTGTGGTGATAAGAGAATGTAAATCAAGAAGCGCAAGAAAGTCCCCTTTGACCCATGGTTTAAGAAAAATGGAACCCTTCCATATAAAAAGAAGAAGAAAAGAATGAAAAAGTTGTGGAATAAAGTTGTGAAAATGCAAAAAGAAATGGGGATTCCAACAGTCCATGGAAGATGAATAATGGGGTGACATGTGAGCACGAATGAAAATGATGAAGAAAAGGAAAGAAAGTGTTGTTCACACCACATTCCATGAGGATAAAAGTCATTGAGCCTAAATGACAATACCTTTGCACTCAGCCCTGTTACAAGCTTTGAAAAGACCGTTTTGATCTTGAGTGAGCTGAAACAAGTGTTGATTGGAAAATATGGGTAAACCTATGGGTAAAATCATGCATTGTGTTCATCCTTGTGAGTATGAGTGTTGCATTTGATTCCGGATCTTTAACTTGTTGAACCCTTGTGTGTGAATATGGAATCATTCTTTTTGTGAGGGCATTTGAACACTTTTGTTGAGCTTGAACTTGCATTTGAAGCAAGTATTGTGAGCTTGAGATTATGTGATAACGGTGAGTCACAAGTTTAATCTTTAAGTGTACAATTGATCCTTGCATGAGTAAGTCAAGTCTTGTTGTGTGCATTCATGATTAAGTCTTATGTAGCACTGCTTGAGACATCCTTTTTGAACTGCTGAACTTGAGGGTTACTTGAGGACAAGCAAAAGTTCAAGTTGGGGATGTTGATGAGTCCATGATTTGGACTCATTTAGGGCTTGATTTTAATATATTTAGTGTCCTCAAATGCATATTTTGTGCTAATAACTGATGTAAATCCTTGAATTTCAGGTATTTGGATTAAGGAACGAAGCATGGACAATATTGAGCAAAAAGGAACAAGGTAGCTGAAAGAACGAAGAAAAGAAGACCTGAGGATCGTCTAAACCATTGGGCGAGTCGCCAAATGGCCTTGGTCTCGCCTAATGTTCTAGTGTGTCAGGCCCTGAAGGAAAAAATCAACTCGGTGATATAATAGAGCAGTCAACAAGTCGCTGAAAGGTTCCGCGATGTAGCAATATATCGCTAAAAGTTACAGAACTTGAAGATGCTGAAAGCCAAAGTAGAAAGGCGGTGGAGTTAACCAAAGGGCAGATCACCTAGTGGATCGGCGATCCCGACTTATTGCGCCGACTTGTCCTTCGCAGCACATTTTTTGGTGACTATAAATACTTGTTTGAGTTTTTTAATCTAATTATTCAGTTTTCAAGTTTAGAGCTTAGAACTGAGAATAGAGAGACAACTTTTTCTTAGCTTTGAAGATTTGAATATTTCCATTTCTAAGAAATTGGAAGTGGGTATTGAAGATTCTTCACCTTAGACCTCTATAAAGACAATATTAATATTACCCAGTTGATGGAAACACAATTTGGTAACGACTTTTTACATTTTTGTGATGTCTAGCTAAAATCACAATTCTTGGGGTGTAATTATGTGATTATGGGTTGAGTTGACTCCTGGTTATTGCTAATTGATAGTTTAAATGTTGTTTAAAAGTGATTTCATTCATTAATTGTATCTTAATCTAAAGGGTTGTAGTTGCAAATATAACTCTACCTTTGTGTTTTTTGCTTGCTCGAGAGAGAGTTTTTAAAATCAAGATTACTGAATTGATGGTCTGTGGGTATTGGGTTGTCATGGGTTCAGCTCGAGAGAGTGAATCCTAAACTCTCTTCCACACATCCAACTCGAGAGAGTGGATGTACTAAAGCGTAGGTTGTTATTAATTGTTGCTTATTGGTGTTCGAGAGAAACCAATTTGATTCGGGGTAAATTGTTCGAGAGAAAGTTTATCCCCACTAAAGTCTAGCTTATTCACTAATTTGCAGCTATTTACTATTGATTGCAATCACCCATTTGTTTACTTTAGACCATAATCCAATCACATCCCAAGAACCCGTCTCTATATTTGTATTTTTGTATTATTTGTTGTTGTAGTTGATAGTTAAACTCAAATCCCTCTGTTATTTGACACTTGTGTTACCCCAAACTTGAATCATGCTTTTACTCGTTAATGTTTTTAGCTATGATTGACTTGAGCATATTCGTACTTGGCTATTGATTCTCAAATACGTACCACTCTCTGTGGGATTCGACCCCAACTCCTTTAGTTGGGTTATATTACTGATTAAAAATCGTTGGCACTTAGTAATGGATGAAGTGTCCTGATACATGAAATCAAACCTTAGTGCTTAAACCCTAAATCGTAAACCCTACTCATTAGGGCATAACCTCAACCATAGGGCCTGAAATCTAAACCCAAAAAAAACCTAAAAGACCCTAAAAACACTAAATCCCCAAGAACCTCTAAATTTCCTAAACCAAAAAAACCCTCAAAACTATATAAATAAAACCTTTAAATCCCTTAAACCTTAAGAAAACCAAAGCCCTAAACCCTAAACTTAAAAAACAATAAACTCTAAAAAAAACCTTAAAAACCATTGAAATTCCTAAACCCTAAACATTAAACCCTAAACCGTAGGACATAGACTCTATACCCTAAACCTTAGGGCTTAAATCCTTAACCTTAGGGCCTAAAATCTAAACCCTAATCCCTAAGCCTTAAGAAACCCTAAACTCTAAAAAAACATAGAAGGCCCTAAGAAACCCTAAATCCCAAAAACCTCTAAAAAAATCATAAACCTAAAAACAAAAACAAAAAAAACTTTAAAAACCCTTACAGCTAAAGAAAACCAAAGCCCTAAACCCTAAAAAAATAAACTCTAAACACTAAGAAAAAACCTAAACTTCAAAAACGCTAAACATTAATCCCTAAAAAATCCTTAAAAAACTAAAATCCTAAACTTTAAAAAATGTTAAACCTTAAACCCTAAAAAAATCCTACAAAACTAAAACCTTAAACTTTAATCCCTAAATTGTAGGACATAAATCTTAAGGACTATATCCTAAACCCCAAACCTTAGAGCTTAAACCCTAAATCGTAAACTCTACACCTTATCGCCTAAATTCTATTCCCTAAACCTTAAGCCCTAAGAAAACCTAAACCCTAAAAATCCCTACAAAAACAAAACCCTTAAACCCCATTATAACCCAAAAAAAAACCCCTAAAAACCCCTACAACCCCTAAACCTAAAAACCCCTAAAATAACCCTAAATAAAACCTTCAAAAAACCCTAAACATAAAGAACCCAAATCTGTAAAGACCATAAGAAACCCTAAACAGTAAACCCTCATCCCTAAGAATCCCTAAACCCTAAAAAAACCTAAAAGTCCCAAAGATACCCTCAATCCCTACAAACCTCTAAAAATCCTAAACCTAAAAACCCTAAAAACAATATAAACAAAACCTTAAAAACCATTAAACCTAAAGAAACCAAAGCCCTAAATCCTTAAAATAAACCCTTAACCCTAAGAAAATACTTAACTTAAAATACCCAAAAATTTAAACCTTAAAAAACTCTAAACATTAATCCATAAAAAAAGCCTAGAAATTCCTAAATCCTAAACAATAGGACCTAAACTTTATATCCTAAATCTTCGAGCGTAAATCCTAAACCCTAAAAAACCCTAAACCCTAGGAACTAAACCTTAAAGACTATACCCTAAAGCCTAAACCTTAAGGCTTAAACCACAAACCCTAAATCGTAAGACCTAAACCTTAGGGACTAGACCCTAATTTAGGGCCTAAATTCTAATTCCTCAACCCAAAAATCCTAAAAAAACCTAAAACCCCCCTAAGAAACCCTAAACCTTAAAAAACCCTAAAAAAAATACTAAAAACCCTAAAAACACCCTAATGAATACCATAAAAACCCCTAAGCCTAAAGAACCCAAATCCCTAAACCCTATAACCTAAAAGAAACCTAAACCTAAAAACACCAAAAAAAACCTTAATAACCTTAAAAAAAATTAATCCCTAAACTTTAATCCCTAAGAAACACTGAACCCAAAAACAAAACCT